>WOXC01011493.1:0-162022 GCA_011680675.1 Gymnobelideus leadbeateri | reverse complement strand
GGGTTAGCAACACGTAACTGAACTAGCAAATACTGAAGTACTCTGGCTTCTCCAAAGGTCTCCATGCAGGCAGCTCACCATTCCTGCTCTCAGCTCAGTGAAGTCAGCATGCAGGTCTTTCTCTCCTGCTCCATGGCTCCACAGAATCACAGCTACCACAACTGGGAAACAAACAATTATCCCAGCCCCCATACTTTCCTTTTACTCAGCAGATCCCATCCTCGTCGCCATTTTGTAGCAGCAAGCACCCCAATATCCCCAGGGCAGCTGCCAACACAGGTTCTTAGATCTGCTTTTGTAAAGGAAAGCAACTCAAAATGGGTTAACAAGCTTACTTTAATCAAACAAACACACATTACCTAGTTCAGGGGAAAAAGGTCAGCACCCGAACTTCAGAGTTACAGAACTTACAGATCAAACAGACAGGCTTCCAAACTGTCCAGCCATTATATCAATACCAAATCACAGTTACCAGAGAGGGAAGCATCAACATCTGGGTTTTCAAAGCCGGAGGGCTCTCAACAACGGCTTCCCAGAGTCTCATCTGGTCAAATCACACAACACTTCTCAAAGTGAGCCCCAAAGCAAAGCCTCTCCTCAGGGCTTATATGGCCTTCTCTTGGCTCAGAGAATGTAACAACCTCCTTGACCCACTGCCCAATCACAAAGTATCAAGGTGTGGGCTTTCCTGAAAAACAAGCCTCCCACCACAGGCTCCAGGTGCACTTAAGCTAGGGGCAGGGAAGATCTTTAAATTTACATTTCCATTACAAGGGGTTGGACATACCTTCTAACTCTAGCTTTATGATTCTATGACCTGCATGTTCATATTCTATTTTCTACTTCACCCTAAGAGACTTCATGTGGTATCTAATGAGGACTTAGGGTAAATTGCAGGATTATAACTATTAGTATGGAAAGGACATCAGAGGCCATCTAATCTAATCCTATCAAACTCATACAACATAATCAACCCCAAGAACAACAGGCAAGGAAGAGCTGGTCAGAGATTCTAAGAGGCATCATTCTCAGATGTGGGAACAGAGATGTGGTCTTCAACCCTCTGCAATCAAGAGGAACACAATTCAAAGTTCTTAAATAGCACCTTGAGTTCAAATTCAAGTGGGTGGAAGGGAACTCCAAACTATCTCCAGTTCTAATCAAGCTGTCTTTAAGGTAAACAGGGCATTTGACCAAATGAAATATAGAATGGTGATACCAGATCAGTCCCAGGTAGACAAAGAAACATACTGATAGTCATATAGGGATTATAGAATACTAGGTGAGTCAGCCTAGGGCCTTACAGAACTGTCTTGAAAATGATTAAAACTGGAGAAGAGAGACAAAAATATGATTAGGCAAAGTGATCTTCAAATCACTCAAAAAGATCCTTAATATACTTAATACTTAGCACAGTAAGGCTATGTATTCTTGGGTACTGGCCTCAGACTTGGAAAAGACCGTGCTAAAAGTAGATGGGTCACATGAGCAACAAGATGACCACTAGATGTTATGTCTAATCTCCATGACCTCTCATATCTTTCCAAAACAGAAATTATGTGCCAAAGATAATGTAGCTTCGGTTGTTTCCATGGTCAAGGTCACCAAGAATCCAAAAGGAGGCTTAAAGAAAAAAAACCCTCTAAGAATTGACATTCACAGACTGAGCTCACTCACTTACCCCTTCCCCAGTTCCCATGATACTGAAACTGCTCTAGCACGCCCAAGAAGTCAACATAGGCTTACATCAAAATCCACCCCTGAATCCCAGGCTTCCCTCTCTCTTTACAGTTCCATGGAGATTTCAACTCCAGGCTTGGCCAAAGTGCTTTAGAAACAAAATTCTGATGTGTATGCAATTGGGAAGTACTGGTGCCAAGGAAAGCACATTCTGAACTATGGATACTAGGCCAGAGACCTGAGGGAGAGGAACAGTTCAATGGGATAGGACACTGTGTGTGTGTGTGTGTGTGTGTGTGTAGGGGATGACGGGTACATAGCACTTCATTAATCTTGAAGGAAAAGGATAACATCTATCTAGGGCCAGTTCTGACTATCCAAAAGTCAGTTAGGACAGACTTAAGTTGGTGAACCATGAATTATCCAGTGTGGGCAGATGATGAGACAGATACTTCAAGATACAGCACCCAAGAAGCCCACAGAGGGGAGGGAGTTAGAAAGTGAGGGAGTTAGTAATCAGGGAAATAAAGGGTGGGGTAGGGAGGCAGACTGAAAGTACCAAAGATTTCAGGAGAAGAAATCTCAAAGACCCTGAACATAAACAGGTAAAATCAACAGGAAAAACATTAACAATAGAAATATGACCTCTAATTACAGTGAACAGATTCAGACATCTTTGAATAAACACTGCAAAAATAAAGGGAAATGATCAAAACTTGACAAGACAAAGGACCTTGTGAAATTTGAGAACATACAATCATAATATGCTGACCCTGAACAGTTTAAAAGAGAAATAGAATTATAAGAGCACAATGTATATGCTGCACAGCAAATTAATGAACAAAATAGAAAAAAATTTAAATCTTCAATGACAAGTGTCATGAAAGAAACAAAAAAAAGAGAGAACAATGAATTGGGAATGCAAATACACATATGTGAAGAACAACCTAGAAGAAAAATAAATAAATAAAAATTAAAAGAGAATATGCTTATTATGTAAACAAAACATACTGATCTTGAAAATAGGATGCGTGGAAACAATCTGAGGTCCATAGGTCTTCCAGAAGAACACAACAGGACAAAAAACCTTAATATCATAATGAAGAAAATAATAGAAGAGAACTGTCCTGAACATTCAAACATTTAAAATAAAATTCCAATGCAAAGAATTCATAGATCACTTCAAGGAAAAACAAGAACAAGCAAACAAACAAACAATGACAACAATAGCTAAAACTGTTCAAGACACAGAGTGGTTAAATTTAATAATTCAATTCAGAACCAACAAGTTCTGCAAGCAATCAGGACAAAGTCCTTCAATACAAAGAAAAGGACATTTGAATAATGCAAGACTATTCTGCACCTACTAGGAAAAGGAGGAGGGAATTGAATAATGTGTTCCAAAGAAAAATGCAGCTCAGGATGTAGCCCAGGGTGACCTATCCAATACAGGACAAAAGATAGATATTAAATAATGAATAAGAGTTTGAAATACTTTTAGAAAGAAAATCTGAATTGAAAACAAATTGCTTCTTGAATATCCCAAATGACAGAAATATAGAGAAATGAGCAAATACAGCAGGCAAGCACAGAAACAGTTAAGAGTGACAACAGAAAGACTAGTAGGAAACTTCTTTCTAAAAGTACACTAGGAACTGGAGTGAAGGTGGAAATTTTGTAGAGGTAATAAAGAAAAAGCAAATAAGGACTATTAGGGACAGAATCTAGCAATACCCTGCTTACAGATGCACACTTCTTTAATGGGACTATATTGCAACATGGGAAGGTACATGAAAAGTGGGGAAGGAAATAATGGAATAAAGAAGAGTTAAGGATGTGCCAAAGTAAAATCAAGGGCTAGAAATTAGTGTAAGTAACCTCTGTGGTCTCAAAAAGAGAAAAGCTAGAAAGAAAGTAAGTGAGGAGTAGGGGGAAAAGATCAAAAAGAGAGGGAAAGGAAAGAAACTTTACTTTGGAGGTAGGAGGTGATTCCACTGATGAATGCTTCTCTGGGTAAAGGGAGGTGAGATCCTTTCACTGGATAAGTCCTGAGGAATTTGGTGAAATGCCTGGGGGGCAAATGGCACGGGGGGGGGAAGGATGAACTTGGAAGCAGGGAGAAAATTACCAGGCAAAGGTGTGTGTGTGGGGGGGTGGTGTCAATCAGAGAGAAGGTACAGATAGATCAGTGGTGGCAGAAGGGCCTTCCCACTGGACAGTGGTACCTGTAATAATTGGCCTTGGTCTTTTTTGAGAATGAAATACAATGGAAACAAGAGAACCACAAGGCAAGCCCTACTAGGCAGTGGCAGAAAGTACATAGAGGGGACAACCTAGAATAGATGCCTTGGAAGCACAGATTGTATGCAGAATACAGAGAAAAGAGAGAGACCAGATGCTTATGGGGGTTATGAATCAGAGAAGTAGGGCCTAGAGTAAACAGAAAGAAAAGATGAATAATGAAGAGAATGAGAGAAATATGTTTTGGAAAGGGTTGCAAAAATGAAATTTACAAAACTAATGAACGTTACTATCTGAAGAGAGAAGAAAAAGGAATCTACTTGACTACTGAGAGGAAAAAAAAGAAAGGGAAGAAATATATAATGAGATAAAGTCAGGAGAGAAAAAGAAACTAATAAACAACACCCTAAAGAGACAAAAATAATAAACAATAATAGGGGCTGAAGGGCAAGGGTGAAAAAAAAAACAGGGACAACAAAACCACTTTAAAAAAAAAGATTAAAGTAAATAACTGAAGAAACATAATATTTTGTTTACAGCAGAAGTAGGGAAGAAAATCATAATCTTGAAAAAATAGAGAGAAAAATGAAAACTTAGTTTCTTATAACCTTAAATATGAATGGATTAAACAATCCAAAAAGCAAAAAAAAAGAGCGACAGATTGGATAAGAAAACAAAACCCTACAATCTTTTGCTTACAAGAAACATATTTAAAAAACTAATACATATACAAATAAAACTGAAGGGATGGAAAAAATTACAATGTATCAAGTAAATACAAAAAAGCAGGATTTGCCAGCATTCTATCAGAGTATAAACAAATATTCAAAAAATTACAAAGGGATAAACAAAGAATCTATGTTATGTTGAAAGGAATTGTAGATAACAAGCCAACATCAATAATAAACTTATATGCTCTGAATGCCTTGGCACCTAAAGGAAATATCTGAGATTCAAGAAAGTATATATAGTACCACAATGGTGGCAGAAGACTTCAATATCCCTCTATCAGTTTTGGATATATCTAACAGAAATACAAATTTTCTGAAGAAATTAGAGTTAAAAACTTATAGCATCATTTAAATGGAACAACAAAAGAATATGCATACCTCTCAAATAATATGGAACTTTTATAAAAATTGGCCATGTACTAGGACACAAAGATATTACAAGCAAATGTAAAAAGGAAGAAGTTTTTTTTACAGTATAATATAAGAATATTTTTACATTTTACATATATCTTTTACACAGTATAATATAAGAATAGAAATTATTCCAGGGAAAATTTTAAAAAAGGTTACAGACACATTTAGACTTAACTATGAAATCTTAAACAAAGAGTGGGTTGAAAAACAAATCATAGAATAACCATGTAAAAAAAGATAAAGAAACAATACACCAAAATTTGGGGGATGCAATTAATGGAATTACAATTATATTTTAACAATCATATGCTAAAAAATAGAAAAAATGGGGAATTTTAAAAAATAGAGGATTAGTAAACAGAATACACATTTTAAAAAGTAGAAAATCAACAAACTTAAAATAAGCATAAAAGAGAATATATTAAAAATTAGACAGGAAGGACAAAATTTGAGACAAAAAATCCATAGAAATAATAATTAAAACTAAAAGTTAGATCTTTGAAAAGACTAATAAAACTGATAAACTCTTAGTTAATCTTATTAAAAAGGAGAGATCAGGAAATCAAATCAACAAAATAACAAATGAACAAGATGAAATTACAGCAAAACCAAAAGGAATAAAAAGAATAATCAAAACATTATATAGTTATATACTAAGAAGAGTGAGAACACAAATGACATAGAGGAATGCCTTCAAAAAATAAAATACCCAAACTACAGAAAATGAAATTATTCTCAAAAATGAGAAATAATGTACCCTACCAGAATCATTTTTTGAGGTAAATGTAGTCCAAATTTCTAACTCAGGGAAAGATAAAACATAGAAAGAAAACTAAAAGTCAATCTCATTAATGAACATTGACTCAAAAATTTTAAACAAAATCCTACCAAAGAGACTACAATGATTTAACCAAAAAAATCATTATGATTGATTAAGAAGAATGTATACCATGGATGCAAGGGTGGTTCAACATTAGGAAAACAATCTATATAATTAATCATATTAAAATCAAAATATTCAAAACCACATGATCATCTCAATAGATTCAGAAAAGCCTTTGACAGAGTACAAAGTTTATTTATGCTAAAAAACCTTACTAAGTATAGACATAGAGGGACTTTTTTTACATCATAGAAAGTATCTATCTGAAAGCAAAAGCTAGCATGATATATCATGGGTATACACTAGAACTTTTTCTAATAAATATAGGAGGGAAGCAAGAATGTCCACTGTACTAGTTATTATTTGATATAGTTCTGGAAATGCTACAAGAGCAGTAAGACAAGAGAAAGGAATTAAAGGAATAAAGACAAAGAGGAAATAAAACTGTCTCTATATGCTAAGGATATGATGGTTTAGTTGGAAAACTCCAGGGAATAAGCAAAGATATTGAGACAATTAGTAACTTTAGAAAATTGTAGGCTACAAAATAAATCCTCAAAAATCAACATTTCTATATAATAATAAAAAATGTAAGAAGCAACAATAGAAAGGGAAATCTCATACAAATAACTACAAAATGCATAAAACATCTGGGGATCAATATCCCAAAGCATGCAAAAGACTTGTATAGATTTAATTACAAAAAAAAAAAACTACAAATTTTTGTAGAAATAAGAACAGCCTAAATATCTGGAGAAAAATAAATCAAAACATTCCTGAGGTTTCACCTCACCCTATAAATGGACAAAAATGGCAAAAAAATGACCAACAGTCAATTTTGGAGGAATTGTAGAAAGATAGGTACATTACTACATTGTTGGTTGAGCTATGAAATGTTAGAACCATTTTGTAAAGCAATTTGGAATTACAAGATGAAATTGAGTAAAATGTGCATACCCTTTGAATCAGTTTCCATTAATGGGTTTATACTCTAAGAAAACCAATGATAAGAAAAAAATCTCCATGTACTTCAAAGTATTTATAGCAACATTTCTGGTCATAGCTAAGAATTAGGAGTTATTTATTTATTTATTTTTAAATTATGGAATAAAACAAGCATTCCTATAATATAGTATAATAAAAAGCCAATTGCACATAAAACTGTAAATGTAGTCTGTACAACTTGATATTCCTTTTAAATATATCATAGTTATTATGTAAAATTTTTCTTCCCTTCTTCCCCCAACCTAGAGAAGGCTACAATTAGACACAAATAAGTTTGTGTGTGTATGTAAAATTACTCTATGCATACTACTATTTATCAGTTCTTCCTCTAGATTCATATAGCATCTTTCTTCATAGGTCCTTTATAGTTATTTTGGGTATTTATGATAATCAAAATGACTTATTTGCTCTAAGTCATTCTTAAAATGATATTGCTCTTATTGCATACAATGTGTTCTTGGTTCTGTTCATTTCATTCTTTATTATTTTGAACAAGTCTTTCCATGTGTTTCTAAGATCATTGAGTTCATCATTTCTTATAGCTCAGTAGTATTCCATCACTGAGTAATCTCTAGTCATCCTGATGAATATCAGGTCACCAGACCCAGATATCTCTGGAAGAGAAAGTGAGGTTGGTTACCTTGCACAGCCTTCCCTCACTCAAATCAAAGTCAACTGCCAAGTCATGTTATCATTTCCCAGATGCCATGATCCTCTTTGAAAATGAAGGAAAAAAAGAATTTTCCATTATAATCATATCCACAATTGATGACCATAGCTAAGAATTACAAACAAGGTAGATGTCCATCAACTGGGGAATGGATAAACAAACTATGGTACAGGAATGTAATGGAATACTACTGTGCTAAAAGAACTGATGTTGTGGGATGACTACAGAGAAGCATGGAAAGCTCTGTGTGACCTGATACAGAGTGAAGTCAACAGACTCAAGAAAATAATTATATGCAATAATTACAACAATGTAAATGGAAATATTAACACACTAAAAAAATAAAAAAACAAATTACAAAATTATAAAGATTGAGTGGACTCAAATAAAAAGATTTGAGAAGATACCCCCAATCTACCTCTGTGAGGGTGGAAAGTTCACAGATGTTATACAATGCACATGTTTTTAGATTTTTTTTGATATATAAATTAGTTTTGTTGATGTTTTTCCCTCTCAAAAAATATTTGTCATATGGGATGGCTTTCTGAGAGGTGAAGGAAAAGGGGTGCATGGGATATTACTGTGATGTAAGAAACAGAAAATACTGATTAAAAACGTTATTTAAAAAAAAAAGAAAATGGATTTTTTGATGACCTGAAACACTTGCAAGTGGCCAGAGGGCAAAATTCCAGCGAACTAAAGGAACAACAAGGCTAAGCATGAAAGGAGCAAAAGAAAGCAAATATAGTATATCCAAATGAATAAGGTATGAGTAGGCAGCTTTCTGGGTAAGGACAAGAGGCATTATAAAGAGAAGTAGCTCTGATGTCATAGGATCAGGTCTCAAGAATGACAATACTTGTTTCATTGAAGCAAGCCACTTAACATATTTGGGGCTCAGTTTCCTCATCTATTTCATGAAAACATTGGACTAGATGAATTCTAAGGTCCTTTCCTATTCTAGAAGGTACTGTGAGCCTATAAACTTAAGTAGGTAGGATTTACTCTGGCTTGTAAATTGGAGCACCAGCACCAGAAATTTCAAAGAATGTTGAAAGGGATGGACAGAGAAGCTTTACTGAAAAAGGTACAAACAACAGATAAATGCCAAGCAGGACATGAACTTGGTCTATGAATCGTACATAAATGTGATGAGGCACTCCCAGTTAAGGAGTCATTTCAGCTCAGGGAGTAATGAGCTAAATGTTAGAATCTAACAGGATATATCTGTACTTCAGATGGTCAGCCAAGGGCACCAGACCTGACATCTTCATACCCTCAGATTTTCCAAAAGTGACATGCCCAGAAATCTTCCATGGATGGAAAAAGAATCCACCTGCTGGAGGCAGAAATGCATAGAACATGTCCAGTGTAGCAACTATAGGAAAATGGAGGGTGGGGGGAGACAAGATGGTGTTGGCAAAAAGAAAGCCTGCTTAGGGCCTCACAGCTGTTGTGCTGTGATGAGAAGGCTATAGCAAGAATCTGATTCTGGGAAGGAGCCAATTTATGAGAGGAGAAGATACATGAGTGGAACAGTCCCAGACAGACAGGATATGCCAGAGATGTAGCAGTCCAGTGCTCTAGGCTGGCAATCTATATCTGGGTCCAGACAGTGTGTTGACTAAACCCTCCAGTTTTGTGCCCTCTGAAAATTTAATAAGGATCTGCCTGTGCCTTTGTGTCTCTGCCTCAGTCTGTCTGTTTGTCTATTTGTTTATATATCTTCCCACCTGTTTGATGTCTGACTACCTGCTTGCCTGTCTGTTTGTATGTCTACCTGCCTGCCTCTCACCAGTGTTGCATCCTGCTAAAGGGGAAAGGGCTGACACATGCCTTTAATTAATTAAATAAACCAGGGAAATTTTGCCTTTTTCTCTCTTTTTCTTTTGTTCATTCAGATTCAGAGAGGAACTAGGCAGAGTTTATACCATAAATAAGGCTGCTCTGGGGTCATGCTGAATCCCCTCTCCTTCCCCCAGAGTAATAAAGAACAAAATAAAATTTAAAAAAAGAATCCTCTGAAGACAGACAAGTTGCCATGAATCTTGATAGTAATGAGACTGGTGAGTGAGAGGGAATCTTTTCTTTATCAGAATTCCTTTGTCCCAGTGGAACCTGAAGAAGTCTCTCCTCTCTCCAATTCTCTTTGAGCCATGAACATACATAGATGTATAGAGAACTGGAGGGTAGAGAAAAAGTGGATGCACAGGATTAGGTCATGGTGCCTATCTCTACAAACACAGATATATATAGATAGATAGATAGATAGATAGATAGATAGATAGATAGATAGATAGATATAGATAGATAGATAGATATAGATATATACATACACACACATATATACATATATGTATATATGTATATATACATATATGTGTGTATATGTGTGTATGTATATATACACATACATATACATACACACATACATATATATACACACACTTTATCTCACTTTAATTTCATGAATATTAAAACCATAGCGATCTACATGTTGCAATTATGAGTAGGTATAGAGGAAGAGAAACTGAGACAGTGAATTTTCCCAAAAATATTTGTAGCAATTACCATTTTAAAATATTAATACTAGACATCTTTTAGAAGCAGTAGATTGTATAAGGAGTAACACTCTTTTCCAACCAAATTTGAAATTAAAGACAGCAGGCACTATTATGAACCAGTAACTCAACTTCTGGCTTTGAGCACTCTTTGATGACCAAAGGGTCATACTGTGCTGGCATACTGAAAGGCCTGAGTAGAATGCTACCTGATGACATTGACTCTGAGTTACTCCAAACCACTTGACTGTATTTAAAACAGTAAAATAGTAGTCATCCTCCATGAGTAAAGTTGTTGGCTTAAACAAATTTAAACCAGCCTCTTGGACAAATAATAAATGCTGGGATTAGGGAGGGGCAATGTCCTCTAGAGAAAGAGGGTTATAGAATCCAGGTAACTGTAAACCAGAAAGACTAAGCTGGATTTATAGTAGGGTTTTATTGGATAACCGAAATCCAAGTGATTGAGCCTAAAGTTTTCTTCTAGTTTTGTATTCATTGCAGCAGCACAGATTCAGGTTGAGAGATCAATGGGAAAGATCTGATCATGTCAAAGAGTCGACCTTTCATCTCATTCAATCTATTTCCCTAAAACTTCAGCTATTCATCACTCCTGAGTATATATGTTCCTTTCCTTTCCCTGCATTAATATGTTTGTTGATTTAGTCTTGGACCAGGTCTACTGTACTTCTTACTACTCTGTCATTTCAGTAAGGGTATAGCCTTGAAAAAATAGAGGTTTCAACAAGCTATGCTAATATTGGTCCAATGGGATCCCAAGAAAGCATCTTCACTGTTCAACTATATCTTCCCACAAGCACTTAGACTTCAAATTGTAGCTTCCACTATTTTCTTCACCTTCTCATTTTATATGTGCATGTATAACTTCTCTATCATAAGCATTAGTATTGTCTATCTGTCTCTCATCTCTTTTTTGTATCCTCTGTCTGACAGTGGGGTACGAATTATTTATTAAAGCTAAAGTCTTCATCTGATTGAGCTAATTTCCCATTTTTGATTATTGATGAGAAGCATATCTTTGAGTTAAAATATATCCAAGGCAATCAATTTCAGCAGCCAAAAAGTATTTAATAAGCATCTACCATTTGGTAGGCACTACGCTAAATCCTGGGGATTAAAAGAAAAAAAATCCATCTGATTTCAAGGACCTCACAATCTAAAGGAATAGACAACACGCAAGGAATTATGTACAAACAAGCTATATACAGGAAAAATTAGAAATAATCAACAGAGGTAGAGTATTAGCATTAACTGGGATTGAGAAAAGGTTTCTTGTAAGAGGTAAGATTTTAGCTGGGACTTAAAGTAAACCAGGAGGAAAAGATGAGGAGGAATAGAATGGCGGGGGTGGGGGGGTAGATGATGAAAATCACTGGAATGGAGAGTCTTTTGTTCAAAGAATAGCAAGGAGGCCAGTGTCACTAAATCAGAGTAAATGAAGCTATGGGGGGAAGAGAAGACAGAATGAGGTATAAGAAGACTAGAAAGATAGAAAGAGGAGAGATTATGAAGGGCTTTGAATGGTAAACAGAGGTTTTTATACCGATAATGGAGGGAACAGGGAGCCCTGAGAGTTAATGGGGTAGGAGGGTGACATGGTCATACTTGCACTTTAGGAAAATCATTGGAAATCAAGGGAATACAGGAATATAGAAAATATATAGGAATATTCCTCAATAGAAAAATCAAAATTGACAACTGAGTGGAATATGGACTTGAGTGGGGAAAGACTTGTAGCAAGGAAAATAACCATCAGGTTTTTGTAATAGTACATATATACACTTTCTTTTTTTACTTGTATTTGTATACTTGTATGTGGTGAGCCAAAGAGGCCTGTCCCAGGACTCTGATAATTACCCTGATATCAGTGGACCTGCATGTCAAAGATCTCTTTGAGATGCGATTTTTCACTGTCTGCTCCCGAGTTCTTTTGATATAGGTTGCATTTAAAAGGATGGTATTTGAGTTCTGAGGCTAACAGGCTCTGCCCCAAGACATATCTGATTCAGCACTCAGGTATCTTTGGGTGGCCAGCTCTAAACATGTTGACTTTTGAGGATTGCGCTTCAGCCTTGAAGTCTGCTCTCAATTGTATCCGTTTATGACTGCAGCTGCATTAGCAGGTACCTGAGGCCTAGATCAAAGGGCTTACCCTAAGACTTTAGTCTCCTAGATAAGAAATCCTTATCAAATTATCTATTCCATGCTACTTCCAGGATACAACAGACTAAGGTAATGATTAGAAAACTTGAATCCCCTTTCTTTGTCTCTTTGCTCTATAAAAACCTTTCCCTGAGTATCAATAAATGGAGTTCATGGTTCTTCCTTGAGCTACCCACATGGCCTGGTCGTTTCTTATTCACGTCTCCGAATCATGCTAAGTGCTGGACACTGAGCAGCCCACGGCACTTGTATATTTTACTTGTATTTGTATACTTGTATATTTTACTTGTATGAGATGATGAGAGTGTGCTAGGGTGGTAACAATGTCAGAGGAGAGATGTTATAAAGGTAGAATTCATAGGTTTTAGTAATGGATTAGATATAAGATGAGAAAATAAAGAATTAAGGATGAAAACTAGGCTGTAAGCCTGAGTAACTGAGAGGATAGTAGTACCCTCAAAAATAATAGGAAAAACATAGAAGAGGGTTTTGAGGGGAAGATAATGAGTTCAGTTTTATATATGTTGAGTTTAAGATGTCTATGGTATATTAAATTTGTGATGTCCAATAAGCAGTTGGAGATACAAGTCTGGAGGTCAGAAGAAAGGATGGAGCTAGACAAACAGAGCTAAGAATAATTAGTGTAGAGATTCTAATTAAATCCATTAAAGCTGTTGAGATCACCAAATGAAATCCAATAGAAAGAAAAGAGAAGAGGACCCAGAATAGAACCCTGTGAGACAAGCACAGTTAACAGGAAAGATGTGGATAAAGATCCAGCAAGAGATTAAGAAAAAGTGGTCAGGGAGGAGGATCAGGAGGAAGAACCAAGAAAGACTAGTGTCACAAAAACTAGAGAGAAGAAAATACATTATTAAGGACAAGAGCTTGAGAGCATCAGAGGCTACAGAGAGGTCAAGAAGGAGGAGGAAAAATCCATTAGAGATGGTGTTAGAGAAGAGAGAGCAGTTTAAATTGAATGATAAAGAGAGAAACCAGACTGCAGACTGAGTGAAAATAAAGACTTTTGTTTTCAAAGAAATCTTGTATGAATGTGAGTTTTGGGGTACAGTGTGCCAAGTCTTGGTACTATTGTCAAAGTCTAGTTCTCACTACCTATATTAGAGAAACATATGTTAGCAAGAAACCAATCCAAAAAATACTTATATCAATGAGAAAGATAGTAACCATCCCTCATTACTATCTTCTGGTCTAAAGCAATGGACTCCTAACTTGCCTCTTCAAGTTTCATCTTGCTCTGTTCCAAACCATCCTTCATGCCTCTGCCAGACTGACTTTATTTTTGTACAGATCTGATCCTGCTTCTAATACCAATGATGTATGTGATCTTAGACAAGTCACTTCCCCCTATGTCCCAGTTTCCTCATATTTAAATTGAAGGGGGTTGGTATCTCTGGTACCTTTCACAATTGCTAATTTATCCAGGAATTTCCCTCAGCCCCTGGGAGGGCCTCCCCTCCTTGGAATATCCAACCACTTCCATTAGAATGTAAACTCCTTGAGGGAAGGAATTGTCTTTCTTTTTTTACTTGTATTTGTATACTTGTATATTTTACTTGTATTTGCATATTTGTATACTTGTATTTGTATATATACTTGTATTTGTATATATTTGTATATAGCACATATCACATTGCCTAAAACATAATGAGAATTTAATACGTTTGCTTTTCTTCTTTCTTTCCTTTTTTCTTCCTTCCTTCACAGTTTTACCCCACATTATTCTCCTCCATGTATAATAAAATACTCCAAATTAATAATATTTTAGAAATATATTAAAATCTTCTTTTTAGTTCAACTAAAAATAGTAAGCAATGACATTTTTCCAGTCTAAAACTCTTTCCACACTTTTCCTTTCAGGAAAATGTTTATAAAATCAAGAACAGGGGGAAGCTAGGTGATGAAGTGAATAGAATGCCAGCCCTGGAGTCAGGGGCACCTGAGTTCAAATCCAGCCTCAGACACTTAACACAAAACTAGCCATGTGACCTTGGGCAAGTCACTTAACCCCAACTGCCCTGCTCTCTCCTCTCCCCCCTCCTAAAAAAAAAAAATAAATACAATCAAGAACAAAGGTTAAGGTCCCAAGTAGAAATCAAATTTAGGAGGATAATTTCCTCTTGTATAGTTAAGATCATTCTCTTCCCCATTCCCAGAAGCAATTGGTACTATGATTCATTCAGAAAAATTGTCCTCCATTCAGAAAGATTAAAATACTGATCACTGGAACAAATCCTTCTTAGTCCTTGAGGGGAGTGGTCAAGGAAGATATACAGTAGTTCAAGTAGTTTGGTAGAAGATTAAGTAACTATAATTCTAGAATATTGACTCCCAAATCTTATTTTCTCTCTTGTAACCTTTTCCTTATTTAAGATTCCAATAAATATTATTGACTCAAATTGCCTTGGGGTAGAAAGATATCTGAGGTCATGGCATAGAGGACTATGCCAATTTAGACATTTATCTAAGTTAGAAATGCTTGGATTTAGAATGTTAATTATATATATGTATATGCATATGCATATATATGTATATACATATATATATATACACATATACATATAATATGGCATTTTTTGACTTAAATTACAAAGCACAGTTTTAATGTTTTCCTGCCTTAAGATTTACAAAATGCTTTCTTCACAATAACCCTCTAAGGTAGATAGATACTGAAATATTACTCTATCCACTTTACAGATGAGGCACAAAGATTAGTTTACCCAAGGTTAGTAAGTGTTGGAACTGGAACTACAACCTTACTCTAAGGCCAATGTTCTTTCAACTACTTTCTACTTATTTTTGTTGCCATACTCTGACTTTGCTTCTATTCTTCTTCATGTTTGAAATGATGGCTTCTTCCTGATGGGGTACTTGGGATGTATATATGTCTGTAATATCAATCTGTAACATCAGTTTGTAAATGGGGTGCTTTGGGATCTATGTCTGTAAAATCAATTTGTAAAACCAGTCTGTACAATCATATTTCCACCCCACCAGCCTCACAGCATTGACTCTGCCCCTTCCCCCTTCCAGCACTCTGCCCAGCAACAACTCATGACCTGTTTATCTCTGCTTGAAACAATAAGTTACCTATGATCTCCCTTAGTTAGAGTGGCCAGCTGCACCATAAATTATACCTTGGAAATTGGCAAATGCTCTCAATCAGGGCTTGATTCATTGTCTTGTTAGCTGTCTAGACTCAAGAAAATGATAGAAAAAAATGATAATAATGCAGATTAAATTTAAAAGTATGTCATGCATACATTTTAAAGAACCAATTATTAAACATTTACTATAATACTCCTGAAAACAATTGATAATTTCCTTTTATCATAAGCTTATTTCTGATCATAGATGAAAACTTAAATGTAACTTGTAAATACCTTTAGCCAGAATTATACAAACTCACCAGAGGCCTTAGCCAACAACCTGCTCTAAGAAAGACTCCTTTGTTTCCCAAACTTGGAAAATGCCATTATTCCTTGTTAGTGATTGAAAGAAACTTAGCACAATGCCATTTCAAAGGGAAATGCAGCTTCTTAGCTGGGGCAAAAAGAAGGCTTTGTTAGTAGCACTGGGAAGAGACATCTTACCAAGATCTTTACCAATCATGTCAATGGTTTGTTCCTACAGAGTTTGATGTTTGTATTACTGAATAGTCAAAAAATTTGATGGCATTCACTAATGAGTGTGTCTTATTATTATACTATCAGACCTAATAAGCTTGGTAGCTAAGTGGTTCAATAGGTAAAGTACTATTCTTGGAGTCAGGAAGACCTGAGTTCAAATATAGCCTCAGACACTTAGTAGCTGTATAACTCTGGGGAAGTTATTTAACCCTGTTTGCCTCAGTTTCCTCATCTGTACAATGAGTTGGAGAAGGAAATGGCAAACCACTCCAGTATCTCTGCCAAGAAAACCCCAAAGGGGCTCAGAAATAGTTAGGCAGGACTGAAAAGACTGAATGACAACAAAAATGGTAAATCTATTTTATGCACATACCTCGTATTACAGATGTTTCTGTTAGTTGATCTCAAAGGTCTGAAGTTGTCATTGAACTTTAATTTTTTGCTCTTATGATCCCTCCAGTTTGAAATTCTATGATGTTATAATCCAGTTCAATGCAACAATCTTTCCAAAGCACTTAACACGTATAAGACACTAAGTCTGGGCCTATGGCTTCTCGTGTGGTGCTGATTCCCATCTCTGATTCTGCTGTTCTCCTGGCTCTTAGAATTCTGTCCTCACTCTAACTCAAGACAAATGAGATCATAAATTCAAGAGAGTGCTTTCAGCATTTCAGTGATGTCATTATTCAAAGCTGTGCCTATGCTACTCAGCATTATTTTTTCCTAAGAGGGAAAATAAGGAAATAGACATGAGATATCAGTTCTATTAGGGCACCTGCCACGGAGAATCTTTTTGTCAATTTAATAAGCATTCATTCATCACCTACAATATGAAATTCGAGGTACGGTGCCTGTTTTCTATCCCTGTAGGAAAGTTACTATTATAGTCAAAACTGAAATGTTTTAGTCGCTGCCCTCAAGGAGCTCTCATTTTACAGTGGGGTTAAGGAAAGGAAAGAACAATACAACAGGTACACACAGATGAGAAAATTCAAAATTTGGAGAAAGTAAGACAACCAACAACTGGGGGTAACAAGAAAAATTTCTCATGGAAAGTGATGTGAACTGAATCTTGAAGAAAGTGAAGGAATCTGAGGTAAATGTGACCAGGGATTACATTCGAGGCAGAAGGGGACAGCTTGTATAAAAGCATGGGAGTAAGAGTATAAATTACCATGTTTAGAGGACAGAAAGTAGGCTGGAATATATACTATGTGAACAGGAGAAAGAAATATAGGAAAATGGTCTAGAATGTACTTAGGATTTAAATAAACTGAGGAATTTCTGTTTTACCCTAGAAGCAACAGGCAGCTACCAGAGTTTGTTGTCTAGAGAAATGACATGGCTAGCCTTGTTAAGTTTTAGGAGGATTGATTTGACAGTTTTGTGGAGAGAGGATGGGGGACCCAATGAACAGACAAGGTAAAAGTTCAAGGAAAAGTGATGAGGGCCTCCTATCTTTGGAAAATAATTTTAACAGTCATTTATCATAATCTAAAAAAATCTCTCATTTTAGTGCCTATATGTTCTACAACAAACTGTTCTGGTATGCACACTTTTCCTGATCAGTAAGTACCCTCTCCCTATTCTGAAATCTTTGGGTCCTAAAACTTCTATCTCCCATACACCTTCAGTGATTTCCATCTCTCTTCCAGTGGCCCGTGAGGTAAGAAAATTATCAGATTTCTTTGAGTAGACTTCATTCCTCCCTTTAAAGTACTTGCTCCTCTATAGCATCCCCAAACTTCTCTGGTCCTTAGATAATGGTAGTAGGATTCTTACCCTTTGCAAGAGATTGGTATGATTATGTGTCATATGCCATGAGCAGACTCTCACAGAATTCTCATTGATTTCCTTTTCCAAAGTGCCTGGGGCTCCAGGAACTTCCCTAATTGTCTCTCTTCCTTGATCTTTCCAATCATTTTGGAGGTGTCATTTGCAGTCCTAGGTTGAAGGGTGAGTATTGCCATAATTCTGACAGTAACAATGGCTGCCTCAGTTGGGCAAAAGGTATTTTTCTAATGTCTTTCCTTTGTTATTACCTGTGCCTCCTCCCTTCTTGCACATAGCTTTGGTTGTCTCCAGTTAAACAACAAAACCTTCTTTTGAGGGCACCAAATCAAATGGCTTATTTAGATCAAAAGGCCATAGCTTTAGAGCTGAGTCCAACCAATATATTTTACAAATGAGGAAACAGGCCCATAGAAATATAGGCAAAATGAATTGCTCAAACTCACCCAGGTAGTAGGACTACAATTGGAACCCAGGGCCTCTGACTTTAAATCTAAAACTCTTTTCATTGTACTATCTTGCCTCTCACTGAATGCTCTAATTCTTCTGTGAAATCTCCCTGAGTCCCAACAAGACTACTTCACCATTATGGTCCTATCACACTCTTTAAAAACAGAACTTATAGGAGAATTCACATACTTTCCATGGTATCTCATATCCTGTCACTGTGATAAATATATGTATGTGTGTGTGTGTATATATGTGGGTGTGTGTTCATGTATAAATAAGTATACGTATGTGTATGTATGTACACAGAGATATATAGATATAGATACAAATGTTTCAATAATCTCTCAGTGCCTAGCACAACATGCTTGGCATGGGGCACTTAATGAATGATTCTTAGTTTAAATTAAATATATGGCCACACTGACTGTTTCATTGAAATGCACTGACATACATTGCCTGCAGAAATTGCTCATAATTCAAGCTTATTAAGTGTATCAAATCTATCTCCCAGAGATATCAATATCCTTGCATAAGCTCTATTAGGTAAGTCACTTTCATAACCATTTCTCAGTATGGTTTTTCTGCTAAATCAGTATTTTCCCCTGAGGATTGTTTGGAAGTGGATGCAGTGTGTGGTGGGGACCACATGATGTGAATTCTAAATTATTTTGGTGTCTCCCAGAGTAGAAATGGTCATTCCAGAGGTAAAGAAAGGTACTGCATGGAGGAAATTGTTCAATATATTACTTTAAAAAGTCAGTTTCTCAATAAAAGGCCGCCACTCTAAGTTCTTTTTAAGAGACATATGTTGTAATATAGAGAAGTTTAATTTGGCAAATATGTGTACATATGTATGTATGCATATATGTATGTATGTATATATTCAGTTGCATTTAGTGATTAGAAAATCTAAAATTACATTGTTTTCAACCAGCAAGAATTTATTGTTCAATTAAGCACCTATTGTGTGAACAAGACCATGCTAATTGCTTTGATAGTGTGAAAAAAGAATAAGATAGTCCCTGCCCTCAAAGAATAACCAGTCTAGTTGTAGAGGAAAAGTCTAACACATAGAAAACAAGTAAATATTTCAGATCATAACTTCAAACATGGTTGACTTTCGGCAGAAATGTTAAAAACTGAGTACTGGAATAAAGGCCAAGAGGCCTGAGTTCGAGCCCAAACTCCTCTACCAACTAGCTTAGTGACTTTGGGCACATCTTTTCAGTTCTTTATCAGTCTTCTGTGAAAAGAGGCCAATACAACCTGATATACGAAGTCTAAGACTGTATGAATCCATGCAACTTGATAATGGCAGTCTGTCTCATTACTCATTGCTTCTGTATAATAACCTCCAACTCTCACTCTTCCAAATTTCTCAAGGATTTTGGCACCTAGATCCCAGTTCTTTTTTCTCTTCTATATTACTCTCATATCCCCTTCCACATTCCTCGAGTACTTAAGTAATCTGGTCTATTACAATGACATCTCAGTTCTTCAGCTTGCTTTTCTCAAATACTATTATCTCCACCCCCCACAGACTCATTTCCATGGGTTAACACAAAATCCTAAAATCCTAGAGCTTCAAAATTCAAAGGGATTTTAGTGGTTATTTAATCCAACTCATACCCTAAAGGAATACCCTCTATCTATATCCAACAAGTAGATATCCAATCTCTGCTCACTACTGCTCAAGGCCGCTCATTCTATATATAGTCAGCCTAACTGAGACATTTTTCTTGACATAAGGCCTAGAGTGGTCTCTTTGCAACTTTCACCCACTGTTTCTGGTTCTGCCCTGTGGGGCCCAACAGAAGAAGTCTAATTAATCAATTAGATTAATATAATTAATCAATCATTAATCAATCAACAAGAAGTTTTGAATAAGAACTTTTGGGCCAGAGAAGGTGTAGGAACTCAGTAAATCTATTTCTTTTTACTAAACTATTTTCCACATATCTTTCCATATAAGTGAACCCAGCTATCAAGTCTCCTCTGAATCTTCTTTACTCCATGTTAAGTATCTCTACTTCCTTCAAACAATATTTCCATACCATAAACTCCAGTCCCTTCACCATGATGATTTCCCTCCTCTGTATACTCTTCATCTTTTCAATATTCTTCTTGAATTGTGTTTCACAGAATCAAACAGAATACTCCAGATGTGCTTCAACCACAACAGAGCACAGGGGGGCTGTCACCTTCTTATTCTCTCAAAATGTCTCTTCTAGGGTGCTTCTCTTAAAACAGCCAAGCATTTAATTTGCTTTTTTGGATACCATATCACACTGCCAAGTCAAAATGTGCTTGAAATCCACTAAAAATTCAAGATATTTTGGAAGAGAATTAGTGTCTAATATATTTCTTCCATCTAGTACTCATGGTGCCATTTAAAAAAAAATGTGAGCATGAAGATTTACTCCTGTTGTTTCATCTTATTAGAGTCTATCCAATGTTCTTTCCTGGTTTGGGGATTTTGAGTTTGCCATCCAGTATCAAGGGTTCAAAGAGTAGGAACCCTGGTAAGTCATCACTCTAAGCCCTAGGGTAGCTCAGGGAAGCTGAAAAGGACCAATTAATTGCTTTACAGGAAGGGGTGGGATCTCCTCTAAGCAAATTTGATTGGTTTCTCACCTTCCTTATCACTGGTAGAAGATGAAGATCGGTCTGGTTGTCTAGAAGCTCTCTTGTTTTAGTCATATACCCTTCTTACCAGTACCTACTACCTTTTCTGAAATTGTTGGGACTAAAACTTTCATCTCTCTTGCAATCTTACATGAATGATGTGCTCTTGGCCAAGGATAGAGAAAAGTTGGTAAAGGAAGTTACCTGGAGTTTTATAAATCTGACCAAAAAACTCTAAGCTAACAATAGAGGGAGGAGGAGAAAATTACCCACATATATGCCAAGCCAGCTAATGCAAGTATGCTGCCTGGGTGCAGCATACAAATTCCCATTAGTGAATATTAATCTCAGCTGGTCCTTTTATCAGCATGGAAATTTCTTTATTCTTTCCTGATTAACTCCTGATCATACTCCCACAAGTGATCCAAACCTTCTCCTTAATTTTTTTTCTTTTTTTCTTATGAATTCAAAGAAAGAAAGAAACATTTATTAAGTATCTGCTGTGTGCCAGATGGTGTGCTAAGAACTTTACAAATATTATTTTGTTCAATATTTGTAACATTCCTATGAAGTAGGTGATATTAGCATAGTGCTAGGCACAGATTAGGCATTATCAAAGTACTTAGATGCATCTACATAAGAATTCTATACCTCTGCACTCTAATGGTTCTGTGATCTCACTTAACAATTCAATTCAATAAATATTTATTAAGCATTTCCTATGTGACAGGCACAGGAGATACAAATAAGAGAAAGACAATTTCTGCCTTCAAAGAGCTTGCAATTGGGGGCGGCTAGGTGGCGCAGTGAATAGAGCGCTGGCCCTGGAATCAGAAGGACCTGAGTTCGGAGCCGGCCTCCGACACTTAATCCGCACAAACAAAAACCTAGCCGTGTAACCTTGGGCAAGTTACTTAACCCCAATTGCCCTAAAGGGGCGGCTAGGTGGTGCAGTGAGTAAGAGTGCTGGCCTGGGAGTTTGGATGACCCGAGATCAGATCCGGCCTCAGAAAATGAGCACCCACGTATAAATCAAATGACTAGCCGTGTAACCTTGAGCAAGTTACTTAACCCCAATTGCTTTAAAAAAAAAAAAAAGAGCTTGCAATTGGATAGGACAAAACAACACAAAAAAGAAAGCTGAAAAGTTGGTGGGGGTTGGGAGGTGGGAGTACCCTATGGAGGAGTATGATGTTCAATAGAGTGGGAAATTATTACGAGCAAAGTTCTGAGTCCTTGATAAAAACTTTGGGAGGCATTAATTGCACCATCCTCCAATCAGAGGGACGAAGTAACTGAGGGAGTTGAGACATTGTTGAGCATCCAGAAATGAATCAATATGCATAGTGAAGAGATTTTAGGCAATCAGTTTATCCTGGAGGAGGTATGATGTCTGTGGAGTAGAAAATAAGTGTAGTTTCTAATTGAAAATGGATATGATCATTCCCTCCAAAAAGGAAGATCCCACTTATATACTCCTGAGGGACTATCATTCATATTCTCCCCCAAGTCTACACATGTTAGGATTTTTCCTTATACAGGTTCAGTCTCAATTTCTAATATTTCTGTATTTCTTTGATTTGAAAATGGTCTTAAAAAGTATCACAAGTGAGCCATTGTCAAAGTCATAAATATGCAGTTATCCTCTACAAATGTATACGCCTCCCCAGATCAATTAAAATGATAAGTTTTAATCCAATAGGTTAAAGTAATTTACAGCGATTGTGTGAAAGAAGCAAAATCACAAAATTGCAACAACTCAGGGAAGTTGATCTAAAGCAAGAAACATTTATTAAATGTCTACTATACACAAGGTACCATTGTTGTACCCAAAAAACAAGCAAGACCCAAGTAACAATTTAGGATTGAACCCTTTATTGGCCATGTTGGCTGCTCAGGCCATGTTGGCTGAACAGGGCCCCTCCCCAAATCATACAGCAGTGATCCCAGGAAAAGCCTCAGCTTTTAAAGGGACACCAAGTGACATTTGGTTAGGTATTATGTAAGCAGTAACTTGCAGAGGCTAAAATCAGTGATTGGTCAGTACATATTTGAAACTCCCCTGGCACCAAGTCTCCCTGGGCAGAGCTAAACCTGGTAGTCTGCTTACTTTCTTGAAGGAGAGCTGGGGTTGGGGGAGGGGAAAGAATGGGGCCAGGTACAACACCATGAGAAGTACTAGTGATACAAAGAAAGAATTAATGCTTTTTCTCAAAAGCAGTTTATGAACTGCTAAAATTATCTCTATTTGATCAAGTTTTGTTTTAACCATGGCATAAAATATGAATTTTGATTCATAGATATATATTCATATTATCCTTCTAGAGTCAAATGATGGAAAATCATGTTTGATGTCTATTCTCAATCAATAATGAATCAATTAATCATGGTACAATTAAACTAAATGACAAATCTAGTCTTTATATTGATGAAGACATCTGATTAACAAATGCATCATTTATTTTATTTCAAAGTTTCTTCAAGGACAAACAAACCACAACTCACAAAGATAACCCTAGTGGATATTTGGGGCTTTGACAATGGCTCAGTTGTGACACTGTTTTTAAAAGCTATTTTCAAATTAAAGAAATAGAGAAATATTAAAAATAGAGACTGAACCTATGATTTAAATAGTATAAGAAACTTCCTCTGCTAATACAGGTCAGTCCCTTTTTTATTATTTATATTCTTTGAGAGTTGCATACAAACAATGGTAAATTGGCCATCTTTGTCTCAATTCTTACCTAGTCCTTAGTCACTGAGTGGATGTTGCTTCAGACAAACTGAGGCCTGGGAAAGATCTTAATTTAGAAAGGCCATTGTCATCCCTGGCTATCCCTAGTCATCTTGACTTTTACTTTGCCACTGGACTTCAATGACTCTGGAGGAAAGTATAAGACTGTCTCACTTAAATCAAATTCAGGCTCAAACCAAGACATCACCCTCATGAAAACATTGGTTCCCTTCAAGAAAGAAGGACCAACAATGACAACAGCAGAGTAAGGAAAGGTTAAGTCACTTGTCCAGAGTCACACAGTTAATGTGTGAGAGAAGAGACTTGAACTGAAGTCTTCTGGCCTCTGAGATAAACTCTCTGTCCAATATATATTAAATGCTTCTCACATTAGTTATTACTTCACAAAATCAGAGCCTATAGGATGTAATAGGCTATAATACACTATTCAGAGTCAGAAGACTCAGATCTGATTCTCAGATCTCTTCTACTTTCTACAAGTCTGACATTAACTAAATTACATAATGTCTCTGGGCCTCAGTTTTCTCATCAGTAAGGTTCTCATCAGTAAGGTTCCATCTAGCTATAGATCATATGTGACTCACAGACTATTAGAATCTTATGAATTATGGGATGATGATTAACATGGGGACGTCCTTTCCATTATAGCCCTTCTTGAAGGTATTTTACAATACCCACTAGCCATTGTGGAAGTTTCATTCATTGCATCATTTCAAGGATGTATGGGTTAAGAGACCCTATTATAGGGAATTATTTTGCAGTAGCCCTAAGGCACAAAATCTTTGTGTTTTCTAAATTTTAGGACCCCTGAAGTACCTTAAAGAAGCCTTAAAAGGTAATGTGACTGATGTTGATATTGTAATGAAGCTGTCTTCTGTATTTGATTTCCCATCTCTCCTAACCCAATTATGTTTAAATATGCAACACCAAGGACTCTTTCTCCCTCTCTCACCAGTTTCACAATACACACTTTTCTCTCCACATGATTACTGCTATTACTTATGTCCAGCAGGACACAAGGGTGGAATTGTGGAAGGACTGATGGATTTATCATGATGGGACCTGGGTTTAGATCCCAGCTCTGCTACTTATTCTCCATATGATTTTGTGTAGGTCATCTCACCTCTCTAGGCCTCAGTTGCATTATCTGTAAAAAAGATGGGTTGGAGGGGTGGCTAGGTGGCGCAGTGAGTAGAGCGTCGGCCCTGGAGTCAGAAGGACCTGAGTTCGGATCAGGCCTCAGACACTTAACGCACACTGTAATGGAAATGCAAATTTAAAGATCTTCCCTGCCCCTAGCATAAGTGCACCTGGAGCCTATGGTGGGAGGCTTGTTTTTCAGGAAAGCCCACACCTTGATACTTTGTGATTGGGCAGTGGGTCAAGGAGGTTGTTACAATCTTTGAGCCAGGAGAAGGCTATATAAACTCTGATGACAGGCTTTGCTTTGGGGCTCACTTTGAGAAGTGTTGTGTGATTTGACCAGATGAGACTCTGGGAAGCCGTTGTTGAGAGCCCCCCGGCTTTGAAAACCCAGATGTTGATGCTTCCCTCTCTGGTAACTGTGATTTGGTATTGATATAATGGTTGGACAGTTTGGAAGCCTGTCTGTTTGATCTGTAAGTTCTGTAACTCTGAAGTTTGGGGTGCTGACCTTTTTCCCCTGAACTAGGTAATGTGTGTTTGTTTGATTAAAGTAAGCTTGTTAACCCATTTTGAGTTGCTTTCCTTTTGAAAAGCAGATCTAAGAACCTATATTGGCAGCTACCCTGGGGATGTTGGGGTGCTTGCTGCTACAGACACTTAACACACACACAAACAAAAACCTAGCTGTGTGACCTTGGGCAAGTTACTTAACCCCAGTTGCCCTCCAAAAAAAAAAAGCAAAAAAAAAAAAGATGGCTTTGGACTTGACTGATTCTAGCTACCTATATAATCTGGATAGATCACTCTCCTTCTGAGGCCTTAAGTTCCACACTACAACCCTCAACCCATGTAACATGAGTGGATGGAATCCTGGGCCTGGAATCTAAGTTCAAATCTGACTTCAAGCACTTAGTAGTTGTGTAACCCTGGGCAAGTCACTTAACTTCCATTTGCCTCAGTTTCCTTAACTGTAAAATGGAGATAACAGTACCTACCTCACATGATTGTTATGAAATAATATATGCAAAATACTTAGCATAGTGCCTGGGAAAGAACAGGTGCTTAATAAATGTTTATTTCCTTCCCTTTCCCCTTCTCCAAAGTTCCATCCAGCTCTAAAAGTCTGTGATTTAATCAATATGCTTATTCAATGTTTTCTGGGTTGTCTGAATCTTCTGTAAGTTTTCCCAATGGAGTGTAACTTGTCACATGCTCTAATTTGCTAGATAGTAAAAATAGTACCTGTTAACTCACTTTGCACTGAATTTTAACACAATGTCATGTGCAGATAGGCGCTTGATAAAGAGGCTTTTGCAATAATGTCCCAACATGGTCTTTGAAAAACAGATGCATAGGCCTTCTTTGTAATGCCAACTTGAGAACCCTGAGTAATCAGACATTTCCCATTGCCCTAAAAATGTTGTATTGGCTCATCTAGTCACTGCCATCACATGTAATGGGATCATGGGTTAGAATTCAAATGGACTTTAGAGGCCACTTAGCTAAAAGACCTTTACATATGAGGTAACCAGTACCTGGGCAGATTAAGTGAATTGACCAAGGCCAAACAGTTAGTAAATGGCAGCAAGTGACCTCAAACTCATGGACTCTGCCACTGCATTACACTATCTCCTATTGCCATCAGGCTAAGTTCAAGCATCCAGCTGACACTTATGTAGTCCCTACTCCAGACATATCACTGGGGCACACAAAGACCAAAGGCTACAGGTACCCATGTGGATTCTCTACCAACCACTTCATCCTCCCGTTGGTCTCATGGGCTTTCATGACAATTTCTCTCAATTCCACCAGAAATCAGAAGGATGTGTAGCTTTCTTGTGTCAGTGATAATGTTTCATGAGAGGAGTTTTCAAATTTTTTTAGGAAGGACTTTAAAATGTTCAGAGAAAATTACGCATATTATCACAGTTGGTCCACACAACTACCCTGTGACATCAACATTACTACCTGAAAATAATGAAATTGAAGTATTAAAAGGTGAAGTGACTTTCTTAGAATCCCCTAGCTTGTCTGACTCTTAAGTTTATGCAACAATGCCAACACAATTATAGATTTTTCATGATTACTTAACAAAACAGAAAGTTTATTAAAATATCTTTTGGTCTAGGGACTACTTTCCCTTGGACCACAGGCAAATGAGCATGTATTAACTTGCATGTGTGATATGCTTGGTGATTGCTTTGGGGGGATTTTTCTAAACTACAGAACTACAACTGTGATCAGGGATCCCTGTTCAACCTCTGAGTGATAGAAAGTACTCAACTGTATAAGAGACAAATGTTCACTAAAAATTTTATTGAGGAGCCCCAATAAAGAGGTAGATAGAATTAGAATGACTTCATTTGTTCCACCTTTCACAGACAACAGAATGCCAAGGGGAGAAAATTATTGGGGCAGTTACATGGAAATTCTCATTTTCCCAATGGAAGAGAGGACTGTTATCCATTATGTAGCTGTGTTTGAAGGGAGAAATATGAAGCTCAAATAGCAGGGTTCAATTATTATTGTTGTTCAGTGGTTTTTCAGTCATGTCTGACTCTCTACAACCCCATCTGGGATTTTCTTGGCAGAGATACTGGAATGGTTTGTCACTTCCTTCTCCAGCTCATTTTATAGATGAAGAAACTGAGGCAAACAGGGTCAAGTGACTTGTCCAAAGTCAGACAATGAATAAGTTTTTAAGACCAAAATTTAACTCAGGAAAATTACTCTTCCAGACTCTAGGCCTGGTTCTGATCCCCTATGCCACCTAGGTCCCTCCAAATAGCAGAATATAAAAACAGAAATTAAATATTCCTTCAAGGAAATTATATTTTATCAGAGGAGATGGCATGTGTAAAAACAAGCATTTGTGTGTTTTTATTAAGGGCCTGGCATCTCAAAAGAGGCCACAGAGAATAGTAAATACATTGAAGTATTGGTTTTGTATTATTAATAGGAGTCTATGCTATGGAACCACCTTACAATAACACTGATTAACAGCATGGTTGTTTTTTTTTATATTTCAGTAAATAAATACTAGTAAATAATTATAATTATATTAATATCTGTCCTATAGTAAATATAGACACAATTAATCTTTAGTGTAGACTGATTGTCATCTTTTTTTTAATCTGAGGAAAAAATTTAATTTGTTATCAGCTTGGTGCTTTCCTAGATGGATATTTTCTGAATGCGAGTTACATGAAAATTATATTGGTCGAAATCCATATTATACAAATCGATCAAGTTTTTGCTTTCTTTGGTCCAGCCAAAATCGAGTCTTTACATAGCTTAGCATAGCTGCCAGTGGGATTTTGGCCTGAGATTTGCCAATGTAGCTTCCATAAACTCACCATCGGTGGAAGTAATGTTTGGCCTCTGATGCTTTCTGTAACATAGGCAATATTCAGATGGCAGTATATAATTACTCTTTGAAAGGAGAAAATCATTTTATAGTTGGCTTAGACATGCTCTACTTTGAAGTTGGCACTGTTGAAAAGCAGACAATTTGTGTCTAAAGTTAAACATGCTTTAAGAAGATGAAAGAAACAGATCTATGTTAAGAAGTTCGACCCACCACAAACCTCATTTAAGGCTATGAGGCCCTTGATCTACATTTTTGATTCCTACTAATGTCAGCAGAAGTCACATGCAGATCTTGGATAGAGTATAACCATTTAGAGAGAGTTGAAAAGTCAAGGGTAAGATTAACTGATTAAATAGAGGTAGGAAGGAGGCCAGAAAGGGGGTTATAAATATGAGTTTTCATTTTCTTTACCACAGTTCTCACACTGAGATTTTGAGCAAGTGAAATAATTTCTTTGTCTGTTTCCCCATAATTAAAATTATATCTATATCCTTTTCCTTCACTCTTCTAAATCACATAGTATCTATCAACTAGACTACCAAATTATAAAGAAAAGAAGCTAAATAAAATACCAGTGTTCTGAAATACTGGTGTACAAAAATTGTATAAACAAATACCACATGGTGATATAGAAGGAATGACCAAGGTAGAAAACGGAGAATGTATTTCCCAAGATGCCTGAGTTGAGGAAGTGATCATTTAGTGGGACAAGTTCCTAGAACTCCATTTCTTATGAAACCATAGGTTTGTGGTTCAAGGGGCTTGGGATTGAAGAGGAAGTTCAAGGAAGAAGAGGAAATTCACATATGGAATTTGAGTGAAAAGCATCTGAAACCATATTGAGAACATATAAGATCAGAAGGATCCCCGCATGTAGCCAAGACAGCACAAAACAAAGAAAGAAGGCACCTGATTCTAGGGAAGCAAGATGAGGTTGTACAGTGACTGGAACAATCTTCAAGCAACAAAACTCAAGGATATCTATGCCAAAGGTTTCAATATGCTCTCAACCAGGCTTCTAAGAGCAGATAGAGGGGTGGTGATGCATGATGACTGCTGTAGTATTTTCCAGCCATAACATGGCTGATTGTACTGAAGTGTAAACCCCCTTTCCATATTAGAATGTAAGTTCTACTCATGAAAAGGTAAAAAATTATGCTTTCCCTTCTTCCTCATCTCTTCCTCCAGCTACCCTGGTTTCCTTCAAGTCCCAGTTAAAATCTCACCTCCTACAGGAAGCTTTTTCCAATCCCCCTTATTGCTAGTGCCTTCCCTCTGTTGATTATCTCTGATTTATCCTATATAAAGCTTATTTGTATGTAGTTTGCATGTTGTCTCCCCTATAGGCTGTGAACTCCTTGAGAATAGGGCAGACTTTGCTACCCCTAGCACTTAATAGTGCCTGGCATATATTTGGAGATTCCATTCTGTCCCAATTAAATATACATATATAATATGTGTATTTATATATACATATATTCATTTCAATGTTTGATTTCTGCCATGTTAGTTATAGTTTCATATCAAATTGGGTATCTAGATGTAAGTTCAACTTTAATGCTCCCCAGCTTCAAATTAGGATGGGGGTGTAAGCCAGAGATGATGACATCAGTAACATTTATAAAGTGTTTTGATTTACAGTATGCTTTACATGATATTTCATTTTATCACTATACTGATCCAAAAAATGCTCCTATTTTGAACCCAAGGCAGTATGAAATTCAGAGCTGAGCAGTATATGAGCAATACCAAACTGAAACAAGATGACCCTTAAAAGGATAATGTCCTGCACTGTTTCACCAGTTGGGCCAATAGACTCTACACCTCTGTAGAGCCATGGTGAAGAAAGGCTCTCCCTGGTTTGTGCCAAAGACAGGGTGTCTCTTTCCTAGTCTATTTCAAATACCAGTAATATAGAAGAGAAGAATTGCTTTCCTTCTGTTAATTATTTCCAATTTATTCTGTATATAACTCGCTTTATCTTCCCTGATAGATTATAAGCTCCTCAAGAGCTAGAGCTGTCTTTGGCCTTTTTTTTCCTTTTGTATCCCTAAGCATTTAGCACAGTTTCTGGTACATAGTAGGTACTTAATAAATGTTTATTAATTGGTTGAGTTCATCATCCAGAGAAAATGAACATAATCAGAGCTATCACACTCTTAGATTTGTATTCCTAGATATAATATAGTGCCTGGCACATGGTGGCCATTTGATAAATGTCTAATGATCAACTGATTGATTAATTCTTCAAAGGTGCTTTCCTATGCTGAGAAGAACTTAAATACTTAGAAGGATCTGTGAGATCAGTGAAATGAGTATACCTTCCAGGAGTTCAGATCAAAACCCCTACATGTATTTTATCCTTGTGCATCTCTCTCTCTCTCTCTCTCTCTCTCTCTCTCTCTCTCTCTCTCTCTCTCTCTCTCTCTCTCTCTTCCCTAAAAATCCTCCATATACTGTCTACCCAATGCAACAAAGGCTTTCCTCTATCTTAAATAAATGTCACCTTTGGGCCGTCCAATTATTGTTTCTCATCTTTTCTACTTGACCAAATCATCTCCTATTCTGGTCATATGTGTTCCTGGTATTGACTTTTATGCCATTGCTTACATCTAAGTCATCACTGGTGAGAAGTTAAAGCTCATTTATACCCATAATGTACCTTTTCTTTCCATCTTGAGTGATCTGTCAGTTTGATTCTTTGGAGGTTGTGGAGTTTCATGTTTCACAGGAATTTATGCCTATGAAAATACTGGTGAGATGGACTTTTACAGCAATGAACGATGTACCATCAGTACAAACAGTGTGAAATTCTCAAAATTTGATGCAGCAAAATGCCTTCCTCAGTATGGTATGGAGAAAGAGCAATGAGCTTGGACTGCTACACCTGGAGTCATGGCACCTCAATTCAGGGCCCTAGTGGGCCACCATTTACCTGATCTTGCCCCTTCTGCTTATTACTTATGTCTCCTTAGGCTAGTCATTTGGCTGCTCTGAGTCTCAATTCTCTCATCAACAAAATGAGGACTTGGACACAACAGCTTCTGGGATGACTTTCAACTCAAGATTTATGATCCAATGAGTCTATTCAATGTTGATCCCAGGTCACTGTCCATCCACCTTCTATTGTGGATTATATATGTACACACATATTTGTGCATGTACTCATATAATGCATATGTGTGATAGTATGTTACTGTAGCATAGTGAATAGTGGGCCAGCCTTGAAGTAAGGAAGAATTGGGTCTAAGCTCCATGTCTGAAAAATATTGGCTTTTTTTTTTTACTAAAGAAAAGTAATATCCTCTCAGGATCCAAGCAATTCTCTAAGAAAACAAAATGCAGAAAGGATACTGACCTGGAAAAATGGAAGGAGTTTCTGTAGTAGGAATTCCCTACAAAGATGAAATCACATGTCCAGGACAAAAATGACAGATAGAGAGAGATACAGATAGATGGCAGACAGAAACAGATAAATAGATACATAGATGATATATAGAAGTAGATAATAGGTAGATAAAAGCAGATAAATATAAAGATGGATAATAGAAGCAAATAGAAAGATAGAAGCTAAAACAATGGGATATACTCATTACATATATATATATATGTATATACTACTTTGTTTATACAATGTGGATGATTAATCTTTTTCATACTATTAGGCATTTTCTTGAGGAGGCTTGATAGTGTTCCAAAGTTAGATAAAATTAGTTAATTGCCATTTGATATAATTGTGGAAATTTGACGCACTGTAGAAATGTGCTTAATTTGTAATCAGAGGGTCTGGGTTCTAATCCCAACTCTTCCATTTTGTGGAATATTGTGCATATCCCTTAACCTTTAGAGGCTGCAGTTACCTCTCTAAAAGGAAGGCATTAAGAGATAAATTCCACCAATAAGAAATTCTTCTTCTGCTTAGACTTTGCTTAGATCCTCCACATTATTATATAAAATCTCAGGCAAGCATAAGTCTTCCTGTTTCCCAACCCCTTTTAATTCTAATGCCTCTCTTCTTCTAATTACTTCACATTTATTCTGTATATAATTTGTACACGTTTATTTGCTTGTTGTTTCTCCCATTAGACTGTTAGTTCCTTGAGGACAGGGACTGATTTGCCTCTTCTTGCATCCCCAGCACTCAGCATAGTTGCTGGTACATAGTAGTAGGCCTTAGGGGAATTAGCCGCAGATTGGCCTGTGTTTTTAATCCTTCTCTTTCTGGAATTGCTCAGATTCATCTAGAGCTTAGCCATTTAAAACCCTTGGAAGTGTACCTTATTTGTTCCCTTTCCTGACTCAAAATTGGGGAGATTTCCCCTACATTGCTAACAGATTAAAACATCATATGACTATACCATTTGAGCTGGGGCAGTGGGGATGGGGTGGAAGAATCACACCCTCCCCCATATAAAGATTTTGTAGAAATGAAAAGTACTTGAGCTAGTAATTACTGATATTTTCCTGGTTGTCTTTCATTTTCATGAAAGTGTCATCTGTGCTTTTGGAACTTTCCCACCTTTGAGGTATCTTGAAAACCAGCCTCTGAATGCCTTTAAGATTATATTGAAATGAACATGGATCTTTTTTTTTCTGTATTTGCCCAGGCTCAGGAACTCCTCCTGATTTCATCTTTTTCAAATCCCACTATAGTGGTGCATATATGATGAAAATTAAAGTAAATCAGCCTACTGCCTCAAGGACCGATTACTTTAAACTAGCTGATTAGACAACATATAAAACAACCCACTGAGAGGATAATCAAGGCTATAGCAATAATAAAAGTTTAAAAAAATGAAACATTTGTACTGTAAAAACATAAGCATTCCTTCTGTGTGTACTGGAAAGTGATTAAGTTGCGCATAAGAATTAGACCAGGGAAGAAGGGAAATACCCATCTATTTTCTCCTTAAAGGAAAATTATAGAAGAGATTTAAAGCTTGAAAGGACCACAGAGATCATGAAGTTTAAACCTGTTATTTTATAGATAGGGAAATCAAGGAACAGGTAGGTGCTCAAAGTCACACTGTCTATGTGGAAGTAAGTGACAGAGTTGGTTTTGGACACAGGGCCTCTGATTTCAAAGCCTATGTTCTTTCCACTTATATTACTCTGCCTTGTCATATAGGAAAGGTGTGTTAGAAGAGGATTTGAAAGATATTGTGGAAAAGTGGGGCTGAATGAATAAATGAAGATTAAAAATGAGATGAAAGCAATAACAAATCATAGCTGGATGGCAGAGGTCAGGAAGACATGAGCTCAAATTAGCTTTAGATACTTACTCACTGTGTGACCCTGGGCAAGTCATTTAACAACTTATTGACTCAGTTTTCTTATGTGTAACATGAGGATAATGATAGCAACTACCTCCCAGGGTTAATACGAGGAACAAATGAGATAATAATGCTAAAGCCCTTAACACAGTGCCTGGCCCATAGTAAATACCATATAAATGCTAGCTATTATTGGAGTTATTATTACTATTATTATCACTTTAGGGAGAATAAGAAAAGTTAGATCAAAACACTTGACCTTAAGGATAGAAATAATTTTCCACAGAAGAGTAGAATGATGGGACCAATGAATAAGGAGATGATTGTATACTTTGAAGCTATCAGGAAGGGATTGAAGAGATAAAGTTCAGGGCTTCTTAACCTGGAGCCTGTGATTTTTTTTAATAAATGTATTTCAATATAATTGGTTGGGTGTTTTTTACAATTCTATTTTATTTTATACATTTAAAAACATTGTTCTGAAAAGGGGCCAGGCTTTAACAGACTGCCCAAGAGGTTTATAACACAAAAAAGGTTAAGGACTTGTGGTGCAGTCAGACCCTACGATTTTACAGATAGTGAAATTGATGTTAAAGTGATTTGTCCAAGGCAACATAGACACTGGGTATTTCTCTAGAAGGCTCAGCTCAACATAGACACTGGGTATTTCTCTAGAAGGCTCATCCTAACATTCCTATGTTAGGAACAGAGCTGGATATGTTGTTAGGAACAGAAAAATGTCTGGAGCTTGAATATGGTCATGGAGTTGGACGGGCCACATCAAAATATACAGGAATGATTGACTAGACAAGAGAAATGACAAATATTTATAGTATTGTCAAGTAGGGTTTCAGAGAGTTGAACATGACTGAAACAACACAAAACAAGTAAAGGAATGATCACTCTTGTTCTACTTGGTTCCAAAAGCAGGACTGATAATAACAGACAAACTTGCAGAGAGGCAGAATTCAGTTTAGTATAAGGAAAAACTTCCCAGCAATGAGAACATTTTAAAAGTAAGGATAGGCAGCCTAGGATTATAGTCAGTCATTTCCTCGTACTTTTGGTCTTTAAGAAAAGACTAGACAGTTACTTTTTACAGATGTAGTGGGTGTTTATAAAGAGGAACGAATTAGATTGATGTTTCTGAAAGTATCATCTAGAAATTCCAGGGGACCCTGATACCATTCCAGGGAATTCTCAAGGAGAAAATGACTTTCAAAATAATACTATGACTTTTCATTTGTATACAATAAATACGGATAGACATCCCACATAAACAAATTTTCTTTTGGAGATTCTCAATAACTTTTAAGAGTTTTAAGAGACCTGAGACTAAAAAGTTTGAGAATTACCAAGTCCCCTTACAATTCAAATTTCTTTCAAATTTTAACTGAAATCCCACCTGCTACAAGATGCACTTGCCTATTCCACTCAATGCTCAGGCCTTCCCTCTGTGATTACTTCTCACTTGTATATATCTTGTAAGTGCATAGTTGTTTGTATGTTGTCTCTTCCATTAGAATGAACTCCTTGAAGGGAGGGGCTGTTTTTGCCTTTCCTTATATCTACATTTAGTGCTTGGAACATAGTAGGCACTTAATAAATGCTTACTGACTAGACTTGACTTAGCAGCACATCGAAAGTGTAACAAAAGATCCCGAGGTATGGAAGATGTCTCAGATTTTTCTTTCAAGGTAAGGGATGTGTATGAAGGGAAATGCCCCTGTTGCCCACAGAAAAAAGAAGGCTGGTGGGGGTAGGAAGTGGATGATGATGAATAGTTTAGCTTTTGATGTATTTAATGTTAGTTATTTACTAGACATCCACTTGAAGAAGTATAGACAATATACTGAGCAAAAGAGAAAAGACTCATTCCTGGAGAAGAGATAAGAGGTAAATAGGTACACAAAGGTAGATGAGAACAGTCATTATTTTAAGGCCTTAAATTCTGGGGGAATAGATGACAATTATTTTTTACTTCTGCTCATCAATGCTCTTTCTAATAGCTAAGGTCTCTTCCATTGAGCCTCAATCCTATGGTCACCAACTGCCTATTGGATGTTTCAAATAAAATGTCCCATTAGGCATCTCAAACTAAACACTTCCAAAACAGAACTTGCTGTCTTTCCTCTAATCCCTTTCTTCTTCTTAAGGTTCCCAATTTCAGTGGAAGGTACCACCATTTTTCCAGTTACCCAGATGTGAAACCTCAAAGATATTCTTGATTCCTCACTCTCCCTCAGTCCACAAATTCATTTGATTACTAATCTTGCACAACATCTCTCATATCTGTCTCCTGATAGAATATTTGTTGTTCTGTCATTTCTGACTCTCTGTGTCTCTATTTGGGATTTTCTTGGCAAAGATACTAGAGCGGTTGTCCATTTCCCTCTCCATAGATGGAATAGAAGCTCTTTAAAAACCAGGACTGTTTCATTTTTTGCCTTTTTATCTCTAGTATTTAAAATATAATGGATGTCAATTGATTAATTGATTCTCACCACTCACAGGCCCACCATAATATTTTAAGCCCTTATTGCTTTTCAGGTGAAGTATGAAATACTTTCCAAAGTTGTCTCCCTGCCTCAAGACTCTCCTCTCTAAAGCCATCCTTCACAGAGCTTCCAAAATAATTCCTAAAGTACAAGTGTAACTATATCATTACCCTAATCAACAAACTCCAATAGATGTCCATTGCTTCTAGGCTAAAATACAAATTCCTCTGGTTGGTGTTTTAAGCCTTCACAACCTGGCACATAGTAGGCACTATCTGTCCTAACTTATTCCACATTATTTCCCTTCAGGTGTTCTGGAACCACCTTGCTGTTCCTCACTCACAGCACTCCATCACCCATTTTCTTGCTTGATGCTGGCTGCCCCCCCACCATGCTGGTTCACCCAGCAACTAGTGTTTCTAGTCTAAAACTATCTTGCCTTTATTTTGGTTGTATTGTATATCTAGTTATACGTGTGTGCTCCCTCCCTCCAATAGAATATGAGCTCTTTGATGGCAGAGGCTGCTTTATTTTTTGTATCTGTATCCCCAGAATAGAGTATAACACCTGGTATGTAGTAAGTACTTAATAGCTTGCTGACTGGTTGATTATTTAATTGTAGTTTGCACATCAGCAGCATTTTTGGTCAAGCTTCTAGGCTCAGGCTGAGCCAAGGAATATGCCATATGCTATATTCAATTGCTAATGGGTCAAATGGTCTACTTATTGCACAAGGAAATGCATTAAAAAACAAGGTACTATTTCTGGGGCACAGTCACCCCTGGGATCTCAGAACTCCCAAACTGTGAAATCTGTAGCACTGCTGTAGCTTCCTACAACCTGGACATGTTTAGGAACTATTCCAAACCTCAAACCCCTAGGCAAAGTGACTCAACACAAATACATCAATAGGCCATGTTGGAATGGAGCAATGGGGATCAACCACTGCAAATTAGGTAAATGCTGAGGCTTTGACAATCACAGCAGAAGACTTAAAGGCAATTACACCTGGTTGTATAAAAGCCCAAGTGCTTCAGGGTCAGGAACGTAAACCGGTTGAAAGCTTGTATAATAGTTAGGCGGGACTTCCACTAAGTGACAGCTCTATCTCTTGCCAATGTCATTCAGAGTTTTCAACAGGTGTTGTGTAAATTCTTATGAAACATTTAGAAAGACCCTGTCTCTGCCTCCTATCAAATGTAATTTTTATCTGCTGGTAGCACTACTTTTAATATAAATGATTGGAGATTATGGCTCCAGGTTCTTTATTAAGTGGGCCTCCATAAATACTAGATGATTATATATTTAGCAAAAAGATGCAATTTGCTTATTATATTTTTTTCTTCCCCCTGACAAGTAGCCTAGGACTTTGTGTCACCTAGTGTTTCAATAGCAGCACTACAATCTAAGAAAACCCCTCAACACTCCTTTCTATTATTAAACCTGATGGAATAAGAGTCACTAGGACTTATTTTTGAATTCTTAAATTCTAATTATTAATTATTAATCTCTAAGTTATTTTGGTCCAGACATGCTGGTATACTTGCTGCTTCTCATCCATAATGCTTCCTCTTGGTGTTTTGGCCCTGACTGCCTTCCATAGCTGAAGTGCTTTCCCTCCTAAACTCAGCCTCCTAGAATCCCTGGTTCTCTCTAAGGCATACATAGTTCAAGTTCTGGAGGACTTTCAGAGACCCACTAGCTGCTAATGTCTTCCTCTGTAGTCATCTTATGTGTACTGCTTTATGTATAAGTTGTCTACTACCTTAAGAATATAAGCTCCTTGAAGGCAGGGGCCATTTTTTTTGCTTTTTCTTTGTACCCCAAGTGCTTAATGCAGCTCTGGGTTCTAAGTTATACTTAAATGTTTATTGAACAATTGATTGTCATTTTGGCACTGCTTTGTTGCAGCTACTCAGAAAGTTATTGTGTTGAAATTTTTAGAAGATGAATGGATAGATTAAAATGCATTTATGATTATATGCAAGGCACTGTGCTTAGTGTTGGAGATGCAAATAAAAAAGGAAGAAGGCTCCTGCTCTTAGGAACTGTATACTTTAATAGGGGAAAACAACATATATTGGTTTTAGCTACAAGTAAAATGAGAGATACGGAGATCTTCCACTGTGGTGGCAAAACAGATGGTATTGAATCTTCTTAATTGTTATTTCCATCATGTGGAAGCATTTGATAAGACTAAAGACTTTGATAGGGAAATAAATAGAGCTTTGGGCCTGGAGAAAGGAAGAATAGAATTCAAATTTGACCTCTTAATCTTACTAGCTTTTTGACCCTGTGCAAGTCCCACACATATCTTCTGTATACTTCAGTTTCCTCAACTATAAAATGGGAATAATAATAGCATCTACCTTCCAGCATTGTTGTGAGGATCAATTAATTATATGTATTAATTGTTGTGAATTAATATATATGTAACAGCACAGTACACGGCACATAATAGACACTTTAAAAAATGTTTGATTCCTTCCCTTCTCCCTCCCTTCTTCCTTTTCTTCCTTCCTCCCTCCCTCCCTTCCTCCCTCTCTTCCTTCCTTCCTTCCATCCTTCCTTCCTCCCTCCCTTCCTCCCTCCCTCCCTTCCTTCCTTCCTTCCTTCCTTCCTTCCTTCCTTCCTTCCTTCCTTCCTTCCTTCCATTCTTCTTCCCGGTTCTTTAGTATGTAGTCTGCAGAAGAGGGGATCATGCATAACCCACAGAGGTATTTTCCAGTTCTTACCTCAATCAATTTTATTTTGCTAAAATAAGGCTTCAGGGGCCAGACTTGATGTAGGGTTGATGATCTGGAGCATGTTGCTTTGTTCATGGCTCTTTAGCTCACCTTTCCATTGGAGGTAGTGGTTGTAATGATGATGATAATAAATCTCTTTTTTTGTTACTCTAAAATGTTAAGTATAAGAAATGCAAAATAAATGCTAAAGTTTGTATTTTTTCTTTTGAAGTATCCTTATAAATACTTTCCATTATCTAGTATATTTTATTCTATATTTATTTAGGTATTTATGCCCTGAAATTATAACATACAACTAAAATAAGCAACCATGAAGAAAATAAGTATATATGATAATATTTTCATTCCTAAAATTTTGTCAGATTTTCATGAAATTATAAATGTAGCATGAGGGGTATATTTTCTGCTGATTACAAAAGTGTACTTATTAAATGTTTTATTTAACCAATCAATCAACTAATCAATAAACATTTATTAAGTGTCCACTATGGCAAGCCAAGAAATTTCTTTGAGAAATTTGAGGTGATTATATATGTCAAGAGAATGTCTCATTCAAAAATGGGCATGAATTGTGGTGCTAAAAGAATACCTTCCCTTTCACTGCAAGAAGATCAAATCAGCCAATACTTAAAGAAATTAATTAAGATACTTCAATGAAGGCAAATACTGAAGCTTAAATACTTTTGCTACATTGATAGTGTCAGGGAAGCAATGACATGAGCTTGGATAGACTTTGGGAAGTAGTAAAGTACAGAAAGACCTTGAGTAACATGGTCCACAGGGTCACAAGGGTTGGGTAAGACTAAACAAATGACCAATAACAGTATGGTAGGCACTGTGCTAGGTGCTGGAAATACAAAGGCCAAATTGAAATAATCTCTACCTTCAAAGACCCTATATTCTACCAGAGCTATCAAGATGCATATATATAGGAGCAAAGGAGATATAAAATAAATTCATGGTATCAAATTGAGGAGAGGTTGGGGAGAAAGGCAATACTAGCAGGAAGAGGGTAGAGATTCTAATTATCTATTAAAAAGTAGGTACTGTGCTAATCACTGGGCATATGAGTACATAGGATGAAATATTACCTCCTGGTAATGAGCTTACATTCTAATGGGGGAAAGTGAGTATTGGAATCTTGTAATTGAACCATCCCCCTCTGGCACTTTTGAACGGGTTGAGTAGATCTTATTCATCCCTGTCTCCTCTGTAGCCTAGATGTAGCTATTGCAGATGGTCTGAATAGAGTGGCTGGTATTAGGACTCTGTTTTGTTCTAATGATGAATCTGGAAGTCCTATTTAGAATGCGGAGTGGTTTCAGGTCCATTTGTTACTAGCTTTTCTGATGTGGCTCCTTGCTTTGTTTCTACCAGTTTTCAGTGGGGGTAGCTCTGGGCTGGATGGAGGTATTTGATTATATTTATTTTCAGGTTTTCTTTTTTATCATTGGGTCATTATGGGTCGGTTTTAAAATATCTGCTAGAGATCATGTGGGAGGTTGAGGTTTCTTGACAATACCTCACATTTCCATCTTAAGCAGAAGTGTCCAAAATACCATCTTAAAGAGCAGATCCGACCATGTTATGCCCCTACTGGATAAGCTCCAGTGGTTCTTTTTTATCTCTAGGATCAAATCTGTTTGGTATTTAAAACATGACACCTTCAAATCTGAAGAGTCTATTGATTTACTTCACTATCTGCTGTTCCTCATACAATGCTTTGTCCCTCATACTTGGAATGCCCTCCCACCAGATTACTGCATCCTGGAATCAATGATTTCCTTCAAACCTCAGTTCAAGTGAAATGGCCTAGCTATTCCTGGAAATAATTTGAAAGTATGTCTCAAAAGTAGAAAAACTGCTAGGTCCATATTCTGAAGAGATAAAAGATAGACGAAAAGGGCTCACTTATGCAAAATCCAGGCAGTATATCTTTCTGTGGTAGCAAAGAACTGGAAGCTAGGGGGCCTTTAATTTACTGGGGAAAGGCTACACAAATTATGCTGAATGAATGTAATGTGTTATTGTAACATAAGGAATGATGAAAAGGGCAGTTTCAGAGAAACAGGAATATTTGTATGAATTGACGCAGAGGGAAATGATCAGAACCAAGAGAACAATTTATACATTTATACAATAACTAGAACATTGTAAAGACAACTTCAAAAGATTTTTAGGACTTTGATCAATACAATTCTGAAGGACTGATGACATACCACCCAGCTTCCTATACTGCCTCATTTGTACATATACCCTCTTTAAGGTCAGGGATTATTTCATATTTGTCCTGATAGCACCAAAATGCCTGGAATATAGTAAGCACTTAATAAATGCGGATTGACTGAATAGTGGTAGCAAAAGAATGATTAAAATTCTCCATCGTTAATCATTTAAGGAATCTAGGTAGCACAGTGAATAGACTTCTGGACTCAAAAAGACTAAGTTCAAATCACTTCCGCAAATCACCTAACTTTTGCCTATCTCAAGTTTCCTTATCTCTAAAATGAAGATAACATTAAGACCTCCCAGGATTGTTGTGAGGATCAAAGGAGATACATGTAAAATACTTTTAATACCTGAAAATGCCATAAAAATGATTGTTGTTATAATAGATACATAAAGAAAGTTATTAGTTCCTATAGGAAGGCCCTAGAAGAGTTGGGAGGTGGATCCAAGACTAATATTAAGAGCTTACCAATCTGTAACTGTCATATAAAAAGTACTTGCTCTCAAGGAGCCTCATTTTTTTTTTTTTTTTTTGGAGAGGGGAAAGCAGGGCAATTGGGGTTAAATGACTTGCCCAAGGTCACACCACCAGTAAGTGTGTCAAGTGTCTAAGGCCAGATTTGAACTCAGGTTCTCCTGACTCCAGGGCCAGTGCTCTATTCACTGTGCCACCTAGCCACAGCGAAGGAGTCTCATATTCTAATGGGGAAGACCACAAGCAAATAAATATGTACAAAAAAGCTACATACAGGATAAATGGGAAATGGTTAACAGACAGAAAGCATCATTAAAAGAAGTTGCAAAGGCTTCCTATAGAAAATAGGATTTTAATTGAGACTTTACAGAAGCTAGTAGGTAGAGATGAGGAGGGAGAGCAATCCAAGCATATGGGACACCCAAAGAAAATGCCCAGAGCTGAGAGATGGAGTGTTCTTTTTCATGAAACAGCCATGAAGCCAGTGTCACTGGATCAAATAGTAATTGTAAGGGAATTAAGTAGTAGGATGCTAGGTTATAAAGGGCTTTGAATGTCGGAGAATTTTGTATTTTATCCTGGAAGCAATCCTGGCATCCCAAGAGTTTATTGAATATGACAGCAAATGATTGAACCTACATTTAAGGAAAATTTCTCTAGAGGCTGAATAGAGGATGAACTGGAGTGTGGAGCAATTCGAATCTAGCAGATTTACCATAAGTCTATTGCCATGATCCAGGAATGAGGTGATGAGGGCCTGCACCAGAATGGAGGCAATGTTATAGACCCAAATCACTTAGACTTGTTTTTACCAGTTCTCCAAGTGACCCCTATGTTTTTGTGGCTCCTAGCTTTGCGGATATAAAAATGGGTTCTGGGAAAAGAATGATCATTGCTCTTCCAACATGGCACTATATTCACCATTTGTGTTAGTTTGCTACTCTTAGTATCTATGACAGTGAGGGACTAAAAGAGGCATGCATAGCCATGTCTGACAGTCATTGGATCCAACTTTTATCTTGTAGCCTTAAATGCTAATGTTCTCCTAACTTTCCTTAATCTTAGTAATGGCGTAATTAGCAGTATTATATTCTGATTCTTCATTTGAACCAAATCCACAACCTCAGGCCATTCTGGGTAGATTTACTCAGTGTTTCAATTTTTTGCATTCTCCTTGTATTGTCTGGAGATGGGGATAGAGGTGGGAGGAGAATGCTCTTTGGGTCTGGAATACTCTCTCCCCTTGTCTCTGCCTCCTGACCTCCCTGTCTTCTTTCAAGTTCTAGCTAAAAATCCCACCTTCTATAGGAAACCTTTCCCAATCCCTCTTAGTTCGAGTGTCCCTACTCTGTTGAATATTTCCATTTCACCCTGTATATAGCTCGTTTTTACATAGTTGTTTACATGTTGTCTCCCCCATTAGACTGTGAGGGCAGAGACTGTCTTTGGTCTTTGTATCCCTGGAGCTTAGTATATGTAGTACACATAAAAGGGGCTTAATATACTTTTATTGATTGGCTGACTAAGCTCCTTTAAGTCCTAGACAATGTTATGCCAAAGAACAGTATGAAAATTAAAATGACAGCTATATCTTTGGCAAGAGCTTCTGGATTCTTCCCTACTTTCTTGGATGTCTCTGCATTGGAGGTTATAAGTAAGGCAGCACCTAAATGACCCTGGCAAAAGTCCCCTGTAATGTAATCCCCATCATGTCAGTCAAGTTATTGAGGTGAAGTTGATGCTTATGCTTTTAGCATATGATATTAAAAGGTTGTTGACATGGTTGCAGGACCAAGATAGTCTGGGGATTTCTAAATTTAGGTTCAAACTGTGGAAAATCAGCAAGGCAAGGGAATATAGCACACTGAAGTTTCTGGCATAGTTTTATTCCAACATATCAAAGAATCCTTCATAGTCCTTGGGGAATGAGGGTATCTCACTATTTTTTCCAAGTTTCCTTAGCCATCTCCACCTGGCCAATTCTCTTTCCTTCCTTTCTTAATCCTGGCTCTACTGTTAAATCTCTTGCACTGGCATATACCTTTCTCACAATCAGAAGCATGACTGCAAATTTATTGCCCTAAAATATTTTATATAATCCTACTACTTGGTCATTTAATGTTGACCCAAATCCTTGAGATTTTCATGTGAATCCTAGGATTTCCTGTCCTGAGACCTTGACTAGTTTACCATTCATGTTTGTTTGTGGCAAAATAAGGTGTTTGATATCTAGCATTTATATTTTTGTTACCTGATTACCATATATATGAAATTTTCAGTTCACCTATAGCTGAGAGGCAGCTGGAAAAATTTGATCTTAATCGTTTAGACTTGACCAATACTAAGGCCCTTTTCATCTGGAACAAATAGTCTTATTGAGTAAGTCAGTTGGTGCCCCAGTATTTCATTCCAATGTTCTTTGTTAGGAATCATGATAGGCTAGCACTGAGGTGTGCATGAGGAATCATGATGGATCCGATATTAACTTTAGGACGTGTACAGAATTTCTTTCTCTGTTAGATCATCATTATCTTGGAAGTCCACTATACCCTTAGACTATTTCTCACATGGAAATATCCTCAATCCATGGTCTCTCCCTCCAACTGGTTGGTGAGATCCATATCAAAAGAATAATGTCCAAGTTCCAACGAGTGGACATATTCCTAGATGAGTTGAATTATATAAATCTCAAAACAAATGTTAGGAGAAAATCTTTGCTATTACCAAAAGGGGGGAGGTGTCCACAAAACAATTAGTAAACATGGTGGGGGTGGGGCAGAATGATCTTCATTCCTTTCCAGGTGGCACTCCTTATTCTATAGACTTTTTCTACCATGCTTGCCACAGAAACCTCTTCACCCCAGAAGTTCACTATACTTTTAGACTTCTCACACTGGAAGTACCCTCTTTCTCTGGGGTCTTACCTTCTGATTGGCAGGTTCCTCCCAGAACTACCATTATAAGGAAGAACCCCAGGTCCACCATTTCTTTCTTCCTTCCCGACTGTACTGGAAAGAAATCTCTACATCTAGAAATATGATATTATACCAAAAAAAAAAACCCAAAACACTTTATTTAGAAATTAAAGGCCCCAGATCTTCTACTTTAACTACCTGTATGTCTTTGGGCAACTCATTTAACTAACCTCTATGTGTTGCTTTCTTTATCAGATGAGCAAGGGAATTAGACAAGCTTTACAGTCCTTTCCCACTCTAAACTTATGGTCTGACTTCTAATTTTTCATATGGGAAATAGACTTAATGATTCATGTAACTACCTCCTTTTCTCCTTGTTTTTCATAGGGTCAGAGAGTTAAAGACTTAGAGATAATGTGGACCTTAAGGGTGCTCTAGTCCAACCCCCTCACTTTAAGGATGAGGAACCTGATACAGAGTAAAACAGAGAAAGGAAGTAGCCTGTTTAGGTTCATTGTTGTTGTTCATCCTTCATTCTCAAAGAGAACCAATGACGTTATGAGGGTGATGACTTGAAAGTAAATTGGATTTAAGTGAGGCAGGGCTGTGGAAAGTTATTAGCCTCCCTCTTTCCTTCAGAGTTTTCAGAGTCCAGTGGCAAGACATGTCAGGAAGACTGGCACTGGTGATTGCTCTGGACAGCACACAGCTTGTAGGTAGTGAAGTCAGAAATTTAATCTTCATCCTCTAATTCTATAGTGTTCCTTTAATGAATCCACCTAGTTCCTTCAAGTACTGTGATGCAATAAACAAGATCCATTTTAAATTAAAAACATTTGTTAGAAGTGTTTGAAGTTACTGGAGAACTGAATTTATGTGTATTTAGATTCATTTTAATGATTTTACTTACATATAGTAACTATCACACCATTTCTTAAGTATTTAGACAAGAATACCATTAATATGAGTCAAATTGAGTCAGCAGACATTTATTAAGCTCTTACTATGGATGAAGAACCTTGCCAAGCTCTAGGAAAACAAATATAAGCAAGGAAAAAGAAAGTGTCCCTGCCCTTGAAAGGCTTACTTTCTAATGTGGGAGCCAATACAGAAAAAGGAGTGGGAGAGGGGAGCATGGTAGAGAAAATGCTATGGAAAAAAGTCAGCAGTGCCTGGTGGTGAGGAGTGAAGACAGGAGAATTCTGAAGCAAAAAGAATGACTTTAGTAGGCCCACAATCAAAATCAGGACAGTCAGTATGACAACAGGCTGCTCTAGTCTCTAATCTGTTGCTTAGCTACTACAGTCAGATGTCTCTCCACCTTAATTTTTTTTCAAATCCAGAAATGAAAAAGGTTAAGACGAGAGGCATGACCCTAATCTACTCTTTGTTTCAAAGTCCTCTGAAAACAAATTTATTATTCAGAGATCTAGCTGCCTGCAGGCAGAGTCTACCCAGTCCCTGAAACCATCAACTTGATTGATTTCATCAGGGCTGAAAGTATTAACTGCATTAATTAAAGATAGAAAATCTGGAGTCCTTTTATCCTTGAAATAAAATGAAAACACAGTATTCATTTTCCTTCTGATAAACAGGTTTTATGTTCCCAGAGAGGAGAAAATCTGTGCTTTCTATTTGTTTCTTCATCTTAAAAAAAAAAAAGAGAGAGAGAGAGAAAATAGACTTTCCAGTAAGGGAAGGTGTTTGTACGAAATTTTTCTGATAAAGGTCTCATTTTGAACATATATAAGTAGCTGAATAAAATACATATAAGACTAAGAGTCATTCCCCAGTAGGTCAATGGTTAAAGGATATGAATAGGCAGTTTTAAAAAGAAATAATACAAGCTATTAACAATAACAAAAAACGTTCTGAATCAGGACAGCTAGATGGCACAGTGAATAGAGCACCAATCCTGGAGTTAGGAGAACCTAAGTTCAAATCTGGCCTCAGAGAGTTAACACTTATTAGCTGTGTGACCTTGGACAAGTCACTTAACCCCAATTGCCCTGCCCTCCCCCTCCAAAAAAAAAAAAAGCAAAAAAAAAAAAAAGTTCCAAATCACTTATAATTGTAGAAATGGAAATTGAAGTACACTCTACCTTGTACCTATCAGATTGGAAAAATGATAAACGTTAAGTGAAACTGGGGAAAACAGTCTATCTCCTATGCCTGTTATGTCCTCCCTTCTCATCTCTAACTACTGGTTTCCCTGGCATTTTTACGTCTCAATGAAAATCTCATCTTCCACAGGAAGCCTATCCCAAACCCACTTAATTTTAATGACTTTTCTCTCATTTACTTCCTATTAATGAGATATATTGCTTGTTTATACATGTTTGTCTGTTTGTTGTTTCCCCCATTAGATTGTGAGCTCCTTGAGGGAAGGCACTCTTTTGCCTCTTTCTGTATCCCCAGAACTTAGAACAGTGTCTGGCACACATTAGTAGGTGCTTAGTAAATGTTTATTGACTGTCTGATATTAATGTACTGTTCTTGGAGCTGTGATCTGGTCAAGCCATTCTATAAATCAATTGAAACTATGCCCTCATAATCACTGAACTATACATAGTCTTTCACTCCTATTGATACCATTAGTAGGGCTATCCCCTTAAAGGGATCAAAGAAAGTGGAAAAGAAGTCCCAAGTACAGCAATATTTACAGATATTTTAGTTCTAACAAAGAACTGAAAATTAAAGAGATTTCGATCAATGGGGGAGTAACTGAATAAATTATGGTACAAGAATATACTGGATTACCATTGGGCCATAAGAAAAGACAAAGGTTTGTTTTTTTGTTTTTTCAGATAAACCTGGAAATGTTTGTATGAACTAATGATGAGTGAAGTGAGAATGAAGAGAGCAATTTATACAATAACAACACTAAAAAGTTTAACTTTGAAAGAACTTTTGTTCAATGCAATGACCAACCACAATTCCAGAGGACTGATGATAAAGTATCCTATCTGCCTCCTGACAGAGAGGTGACAGATTTGAGATGCAAAATGAAATTTTTGGATACAAGAAATGTATCGATTTGTTCTCCTTGGCAAATATCGTTTTTCTTCTTTTTATTGGGGGATGTGATGAAATGGGGAAACTACTGATAGTATTGTCAAGAAAAAAAGAAGAGTCATTCATTCAAGCATTTTTTAAATGTATGGAAGAAGACACAGAAGGCCAGAGGAAAAAAAAAACAAATTGGACATTCTTTGAAGTGGGAAGAGATTGAAGGTAATGATGCCAGTTAGGAAACGATTACAGTAGTATAGGCTAGAGTCGATGAGGTTCTGAACTAGCTTAGTGGCTACCTGAATGGACAGAAGGGGACACATGTGAATCATGTTATGAGGGGGAAAAGAGCAAGATTTGTCAACTGACTAGATATGATGGTGAGGGAGAAGGAATAGTAGAGGATGATACTGAGATTGTGAATCTGAGTGACTGGAAGGATGGTAACACTCTTAATAGTAATAGGTAATTTTGGAAGAAGGATATGTTTTGGGGAAAATTATGTACCGAGATCTTTGATGAAGATCACAACCCAACATGAGACAGGTAATTTAGTCCTAAATTTAGTAATTTAGTCCACACACACACACACACACACACACACACACACACACAGCTTTTTAAACATAAAAACACCCAAGCATGCATTAACAGAACAAGATTTGTTAATTCAACTTGTAGCTACTGGTACAATGTTAGAAGGATAAGATTTAAACTTCATCAGAATGTAAAGTAATTTTGCTGCTTTAGGCATTTCACTATTGCTGATTAGACATTTTACAATTCACCTTAACTCTCTATTCTCTTGTTGTTCAGTTGATTTTAGTTGTGTCCTACCCCTTGTGACCCCAACTGGGGTTTTCTTGGATAAGTTACTGGAGTTGTTTACCACATCCTTCCCCATCCCATTTTATGAATAAGAAAATAGGCAAACTGGGTTTAGTGACTTGCCCAGGGTCACATAGCTAGTATCTGAAGTCAGATTTGGACTCTGAAGATGAGTCTTCCTAACTCTATGCCTAACATTCTATCCACGGCATCACTTACCTGCCCTCATTCTACTTCAAACCCAAATCTCCTCTGAACTGCTACTAAGTCACTTTCACAACACGTTGTTCCTGCATTTGCCACATACAACCATACATGCCACCAGTCAGTTCCAGTCTCACTGGATGCAAGACCTCTGGTCCTTTTGAACTCAGAAGGTCACTTCCAAGGTCTGCACTTGTCCATATTGAAAAACCATGTTTGGCAACCTACTCAAGAAAAGAAACAAAGGAGAAAAGGCAGTCAGGGGTCTCAGGGAAAATTCTGCAAGTTGACTCCATGGGAGAATAAGGACAACACTTCCCCCAACCCAACCTCCTTCATGGAGTGGAGAGACAGTGAAATACATTCTGACTTCTCCCCTTCACAGTCAAACCAGAGTTATCTACATGTGTTATCTATTTCCTCAACCACCCTCCAACCCTAATTCACAATCCTTTGCAGTCTGACTAGGAGCCTACCAATGACTGAAATGGCTCTCTCTCAATCTAATAGCTTTTTTTCTCCTTATTTGACTTCTATGCATTTTTGATCCAACTCTTCCTGGACACTTGACACTACTTAGTATTGGCTTTTTCTATCCTCAGCGTCTTTGACACATAGAAAAGTCACAAATAAGAGGCCCAGCCAGAAGTCCTTTGGTCTACTAACTGACAAAACTCAATGTACTCCCTATTCTATAGCAGAGATGGGGAACAAATAAGGAATTTCTCAGGATTTGCCATATCATGGTAAAACACAAAATCTTTTCAACTGTAGGTGACCACATGACCAGAAATATTCCCCAAAGTGCTCCAGAGCTCAGTGGAACCAGGAATGGCAACTCTTAGAGCACTACATAGGGGAAATGTCCCCAGCTACTCTATATAAAATGAAAGGGGTAGAATTAGCCTTCTTACTCACCAGCCATTTGCCCTAAGTCCAGAGCCTGCCCTCTGAGGGATACCTGCCACAGTCACAAAGTGATTGGGAGGGAAGACAATGTATTGTTAATATATTTTTGCTTAATAGGAAGATCTTTACCATTCATTAATAGGCCCATGTGACCTGATTGAGTCACATGGAAGCCTGAGTCACATGAGTCTGTGGTGGGAGGAGCCTGCCAAGCAGATGGAGCAGGAAGGGGTGGAGAAGGAAGGTGTAGAGCAGAGCCCAGAGGAAGTTGGTCAGAGTAGTTAGAGCTGAGGGAGAGGAAGCAGGCAGAGAACTGTGAGTGTTTGTTTGTGGGAAGGCTTGAAGATGGTGGTACCCTCTGCATTCTTATTGTGTAAATATTTCTTTGTTGCTACAATGGATGTGGCTTTCTGGGGTTGGGATTTGGCTTTCTGATGTTTGAATAAATGTTTTGGTTCTGTCTTCCATATGGAGAGTCTGTTATATTTTGCTGTTCAGAATTATGCCAGCATATTCATAGCCATCACAGGCACTGTGAGTATCATGTTGGCACTGTAGATGATGGCATGGAATTTTTCCAGTGGTATAAGTACAACTGTTACTAATGGTACCCAGGTAGTTGTTAGTATCCTGAAGGCTGAGGCAGCCTCAGAAGAGGAAAAATTGAAAGTTTGTACAGCAAAGTGATAGGAGTAGTGGGGAAGTTTTGGGTGATAATGGGAGAAGGTGTCATAGAGCTAGAGACCAACCCCAAGAATGTCAGTAATAGGAAAGATGAGATCTATCAAAAAAAATAAGGAAGATCCCAAAAGAAATGAGAGGGCAAGAGTGCAGGAGGAGGGAGGCCTTGGCTAAGAGGGACCACCTTTACACACACACACACACACACACACACACACCCCTATACAACCACAGATATCAAATGTTTAAAAATGAATAGTACTGGTAATATCTCATAAGATCATAGATTTAGAGACAGAATGGAATTTACATATCATCGGTTCCCAACACCCTTATTGTACAGATGAGGAAACTAAGGCAAGAATAGTTAAGTGAATTGCCTAGGGTCACAAGATGACAGTGTCTGAGGCAGGATTTGAACTCTAGTCTTATGAATCCAAGTCAAACTCTTGAATATGGCTATAGAAGCGTATAACATTAAAAAGAAATAGATAGCAGGTAGAAAAGTGTATTTAAGTATATTAATGTGTATGGATGTATATGTATATATAGTATATATAATATATATATAAAGTGTAAAAATGCATTAAATGCATTAATAACTGTGTATTAGGTCTATATTAGACTACACATTTCTTTGAGGAAACACAAGAGGAATCATATATATATATATACACATATATGTTTAAAGTCTAAAATGTACTCTGACTCATTATTTCACTTGATCATCACAACCCACTTGTGAGGCAAGGTAATATTATTATGCTTATGCTATATATAATAGTAATAATTAGCATCTGTATAGCACTCTAAGACTTTCAAAGTGCTAGTTAGCTGAGACCAAGAGAGATTTAAGTTATTTGTTCATGGTTACACATTTAATAAGTGTCTGAGGCAGAATTTCAGCTCAAGTCTTCCTGCCTCCAAGTCCTACACTCCACCTACTGGGGGTACCACCTAGATAAAGAAATTGAACTTAAAAGAGAAATTTAAATTAAAGAACTTTTAAATGCCTTGCACATATTTACTACTTAAGTAGTAGTAAGTAAGAGGTAAAATTCAAATCAATGTTGTTTCTGACTCTTGGTTTCATGTTCTACCCATAACCCAGTGCTAACTCTAGTGAGCCAGAGATGGGGAACATGGTGGAGTACATTTTGGAGAGAGCTAATAGAGTGATAAATAGAAAGGGTAATGTGATGGGAACTGATATGAGACTAAAGTTCAGGGTGGAGATTAGGGCTGGTTCTATAGATTTGGAATCATCTTCATGGAGGTAGTAATTGAATCTGTAGGAATTGATGATCACTAAAATAAAGAGTATGGAAAGAGAAAAGAAGGGATCTCAGAGGAAAATCTTTAGGTTTAGTAGAGATGGGCAGCTATGTGGCACAGTGGATAGAACACTAGGCCTGGAGTCAGAAAACTGGTTTTCAAATCCAGCCTCAGACTTTACTAGCTGTGTGACCCTGGACAAGTCATTTAACCTTTGCCTCAGTTTCCTCATCTATAATAATAGCACCTACCTCCCAAGGCTATTGTGAGAATCAAATGAGATAATAATTATAAAGTGCCTAGCATACAGTAAGCATATAATAGATACTTGGACCCCTATTTTACCCCAATCAGTATTAATCACCTAGTGATTTCATAGGGGTGGTGACTGTTAGTATTTATTAATATAGTATATCTGCTATCAATATATACTTAGTCAATCACTTAATACGTTATATTAATCAATATGCATTTAGTTAATCAACTAATCAGGAATAATCAAATAGGATAGGTTCTTTCTTATAAAAGGCCCCTCAAACATTTTATGAAAGGCCCCAAACTGTATATTGTGTAATCAGAAGGTTACTTACTATGGAGTTTGCTTGCTTAATCATAGAAAGCTAACTAGAGGGCCCCTACCCTTTTTTCCTGAGGGACAGGGGACCAAGCCCAGTGTGACAGAGGTAACTCAATTACAGGGAAAGTTGCCCAGTCATTTTGTTGCCCCTCCACCCTTTATTATCCCCTTATTGCCCAACATGGGGAGATGTTTGGCCAATGAGTAACCCTGGTTGCAGGACTGTTATCTGCCTTTCTACTGGCCCAGCGGCCTGTGAAGATGTTTTATTTATTTATTATCCCAGCCCATGAACCTGCTCATTGACTTCGGTAGTACCTCCTGTAAGGTCAAGATAGGTCTGTCAAGAGCTGCTCAATAGTCTGTTTGTCAACCAATGAGATTCTGTATTTTGTGTAGATCCTCCTGGAGGGTCAAGGTTGAAGACTAGCCACTAATAAGGCTCTGTAGTTTTGGCCTTCTTTACCTGTATTGTCTTTGTATCAAGCACTATAAAACTAAGGCCCATTGTGAAGAAGATTTGAGGTCCACTTCATTAGAGGGAACCCTAGTCACTTTAATAAAGTGCTATTGGTTTAGAGCTCTGCCTCAGTGTTTTTTCTTGCAGACTGGATAATTTTGGAATCCCTACAAGTGATATGTAAATGTGGGTTAGCCTGTCATCCAACAAGTATTTGTAAGAGAATGATGAACCACTTAAAGGAGGCTAAGAAAAGGCTACCAGATAAGATAGAGAACCCAAAGCAAGCAGTATCATAAGTCCAGTGAGAAGGGGGTGGTTAACAATGCCTCAACCAGTATAGAAGTCAAGTGCAATGAGGACCTAGCAAAAATCATTAGAATGAAATTCAAAGAAATCATTGGTCATGTTATGTGGTGTAGTGAATAGAGCACTAACCTTAAAATCAGAAGACTGAATTAAAATCCTCCCTCAAACACTAGCTGTATGACCCTGGGTCATGTCACTTAAATTTCTCTTAGCCTGTTTCCTTATCTGAAAAATGGAGAAAACTAAGGATGATAATAACACCTACTTCATAGGGTTTCTGTGGGATCAAATGAGGTAGTATATGCAAAATAGTTTTGTAAAACTATACAGATGTTGGATGTCATCATTTTATTATATCAGAGATAGCTGCTTCAGTCAAATGGCTGGGTCAGAAGCAAAGAGCTAAGAGTGTGGTTGAAGAAGTAGAAGCAATGCAAATACATGCATATGTTATAGATAGATAGATAGATAGACAGACAGACAGTTGTAGATACACGCATACATGTGTGTATGTATATATGTTGGGAATATAAAATGGTAGCTTAACGGGCAATCAAGGTCAAGTGAAGGGTTTTTGCTTTTTTTAAATGGGAGAGAACTTGGTATAATTGTAGGAGGGGGGAGGTATTGAGTGGAGGGGAGAGAGAAAGAGAGAGAGAGAAACAGAGAGAGAGAGACTGAGAGAGACAGAGAGAGAGAAAGACAGACAGAGAGAGAAAGAGAGAGAGAGAGACATAGAGACAGGGAGAGAGACAGAGAGACAGAGAGGGAGGGAGAGGGGTTGGCCTTGGCCAGGAGGGATTACCTTTTTATCTGCAAAGGAAAAGACAATAATGAATGCTAAAGAAGGCTTTTAAAGTGTGGAGAAGTGAAGGAGAGCAAACATGCTAGGATGACCTCTATGTTCTCAGAAGAGTAGGATTTTAATTTCTCTGCTACAATCTCCATTAAAAACACGAGAGAGGAGGAAAAGATGGTATAAGACTTCAGAGATGCTTTAGAACAACTACTATGTGGAGAATGATAGTGACAATCAGAGAAGAAGAATAAGATTTTGGTATAGTATTGAGGACCCAATTGAGAATAGATGACATGTGTAGGAGGACCTAATCTGTGTTGTTAGATTCTCCAAGAATGATCTGCAGTATGAGTAGTAACAAAAAGAGTAGGTGGTTGGCATGTGACAAAGCATGATTGGTGAAAGGACAAGCAGACAAGAAATTCCATGGTATCTGATGATTTATGGTTCCATTCAAGACTGGGAAGAGAAGAAATTGAGGCAAAGTTTGGAGTGATAGAGAAGAGGAAGGGGTGAATGGATTTGGGGTCATGATGAGAATGAAAAACAGGTTTAGGAAGAATGAGTACAAAATATACAAGGTTATACTTAGGGGGAAAAATTCTGGTCTTTTGGATCATGGAAGCATTATAGAGTAGTAATGGGATTCTTTAGCTACCTTGACATTTATAGGAACTCTGCCTTACTCTGTCATAATGACAGTTTTATGCTTCAAAGGATGAAGGAAGTGGGGGTGATGGTATTCCTACTTCTTACCAGAAGTAGAAATGATGGTTATTTTCCAAAGAAGTGATCTTATACCCTTTTTACAACCAAACTCTAGTATGTCAACTAAACCCATTACTTCCCTTTCTTCTCCCCATCTCCTCCGACTCATTTCTTAATCCCTTATAGCTTGGTTTCCAGACCTCTCCACTTAACTTGCCATTGATCGTTTAACTACTAAATCTCATTCCCTGTCTTACTTGCCCCCTCTGCACATTTTAATACTGTTGACTACTCCCTGTTTCTTGTATATTTTCCCTTCGCTTGCCTTCTCTGACCCTGTTTGCTCTTCACTTTCCTTCTTCCTTTGTGACCACTTCTCAGTATGATTCTTTGGTCTATCACCCACAAAACCATGCTCTGATTCATTACGAATTTATTTTACCTAATTTTCAATGGGACCGCCAGCATCAAAATTGTTTTATTCTTCCATGATTGACTCTATCACATTCTTCACAGATGACTATTCTAAACTTTTCTCCTCAGACTTCCTGTACCACTTCCCAATCGAGAGACTTACCTACTACATTTCTGATAAACAGATGTCATCTATCTTTAACTCTTCTTCTTTCCTACTGTACACATCAAAACTTCTTTTCACCATCCCCAATTCAATTTTCCTTTGCTGTAATCTCTGATAAAGAGACAGTACTTCTAGCCAAGGCAAAGCTTTCCTCTTGTGTTCTTTCATCCCCTCTCATTTCCTCTGAGAGCTCTTCTCCATTCCTTCTGTTTCTTTAATTTTCAATCTGTCTTCATCCACTGGATCCTTCCTTGACACCTATAGATATGTGCAGGGCAACATCAATAAAAACAAAGCATTCTCACAAGCTATTCTATATCTCGTCTTCTAGTCACTGTCAAGACTTCTAGAAAGGATCTACTCATTGTTAATTTTTTCCTTACCTCCTCCTTACTGCTCTCTGCAATCTCTTGCTCTCTGGTGTCTTACCTGACTGTTTTGTTCAAACCATTCTTTCTAAACTCTTTCATGCTCTCTTAAATTCTAAATTCAATAACTTTTTCTCAGTCCTCATAGTACTTAAACCACTCTGCACCTCTTGGCACACCCTCCTCCCCTAGATACTTTCTCTACCCTTGTTTTTCATGATGTTACTCTCTATTTCCCTACTTATCTTGTTTTCTATCTTATCATTCTTCCCCACCATGTGGGAACTATTCAAGGTTCTGTCCAATGTTTGCTTCTTTTCACCTTCTATACTTTTTCTCCTTATAAATTTCACCTCTATTCCCTCACCACTGGTTTAATTTTCATCACTATGAGCATGACTTCTCAAACTATATATCTGCCTTTATTCCCTTTTCTGACCTCCAGTCCTACATTATCAAATGCCTGTTGGACAGATCTACTTGAATATCCATAGACATCTCAAACTCAACATATCCAATAAAAAAAACTCCTGTTTTTCCTAAACCCATCCTTTGTTCAATCTCCCTGTTTCTGGTGGATGTGCTGCTATCCTTTAAGTCACCCTGTTTTACAACCTTGGAGTCTTTTAACCAATTATCAGTCACTAACAGTGTCTGGAGTGTCATATATGCTTCATTAGTGCTCATTGAAAGACTAATTAGCTAATTGATTGGCAGGCACTTAACAAATGCTTGTTGAACTAAACTGGGCAACAGGTAGAAGTTGCAGATAGACTGATTTGGGCTGGATCTATGGAAACATTAGAACTGTCTAAAAGTGGAATGGACTGCTTCATGATGAAGCAGCTTCCCCCAAAATGGAGATCTTAAAGCAGAGGCTGTTAGACTGTGTGTATGTGTGTGTGTGTGTGTGTGTGTGTGTGTGTGTGTGTGTGTGTGTGTGTGTGACAGAGAGAGAGAGAGAGAGAGAGAGAGAGAGAGAGAGAGAGAGAGAGAGAGAGAGAGAGAGAGAGAGATTAGGTCTTCTCAGCTCACCCAGGCTAGAAATGCTGGGCAAATCCAGATTAATTAGCACAGGAGCCTTGACCTGCTATGTCTCTGAACCAAGTTGATTCACCCCTCTCTCATCAACCTGTTCCTCCCATATGCCCTATCAGTGGCACATCATAAAAATTCCTAACTTAATTTGGACACTCCATTGGCCTAGCCCACTGCAGCTCAGAACTATTGAGCTCAAAAGATCTATTAGCCTTAGATTCCCTGATAGCAGGGATTACAGATGTACACCAGCATATCTAGCTTGTCAGACTACTTGTCACGGATGTCATAGAGAAGTGGCTGCAATTGGAGTTTCAGATCCCTGTGAAATAGGAAATGATAAAAATCTTTCTCTATTCCAAAGCATCACTACCTTGGAGAGCCACCTTGTTTTGTCCTTAGGGCTATGTTCTTGAGACTCTCTAGACTTTTCTTCCCTGCCAGAACTTAAAAGCACTATAAAATTCTAGGTATTATTAATTTTGTTATTAATATCATTATATTTCATTATATTTCTTATTTAGCTTAATTATATACTGGTTCACTGAAGCAAAGTCAAATCTTCTCAAATATCAAAGTCAAATATTCTCAAAATCACATCCTAAGACCTCACCAAAAACACACAATTGGTTTTCATTTACAATTCTGGTAGAAATGGACATAATAGGATTAGTTCTTGAAGAGGATAGGGAAGAGTTTTTCCTATGCAATTCAATTAGAGTTAATTATGATGATCCAAGAATTCATTAGGGAAATGTTTGATTTCTTTTGAAGCTTAGAATTTCATACTAGCTGGTCTTTTTTTCATGAAAAAAAAGTAAAGGAGAAAAAAGAGCAGCAGAACAACTGGAGAAATATACCAACAAACAAATAAGTCCTCTGCACCCTTCTCATGGAAAAAGGAAAGGGATAATTCAGTAAAAGAGGAAAGATCATAGAGAGTGCTTTAGTGTATGCTCTAGAATAAAATGAAAGGATAAAAAGTTAGGTTGAAAGCCTATGGAATTTACTAGCTTAGAGACATGTAAAAGTTCTCCTTTGATGTCTACATTACTATGTCAGAAGAAGAGACAGACTTGCCCATACCAAACACACTCAGATGCCATAAAGATTAAGTCCTATATGTGCCATATATTTGGAAAAGAGAAGAGATGCAGAATGAGTCAAACACCTTTAGGGTAACCCTCTGACTAATTCTCAGTGCCCTCTATACTTCTAGTAGATGCTTAATTAATGTTTGCAGATGTATCATACTAAGCTGTCTTTCTGGGAAAACACTTCAAATTGCCCTTTTTGAGAAATACATGATGTATGAAAATACATAATTGTGAGACTTAAGCATAATTTGTCTTACTGACAGGCATTAATGGTTACAATAAATTAAGGAGAACACATTTTAAATACACTTTTTTTGATGACAAGAAAAGTACAGACATCACCCTAATTAATACATTTGATTATGGATGGTTTCCAATTTCAAGTTTAGCAAAACATAAGCACATATTCACTTAAAATCAATATATGTGGATGCAATTGATTTTAAAAGAAAAAAATCATTTAATGGTCATAGACATGGCTCTCATGCCTCCTACCAGCCTAGGATACCTTTCTCTGAGAGGGACAATTAACTGAAAAGATAAAGAACAACAAAAAGTTTCTGACTTCAGGAGTCATTCTTAGGACCATGATTTTAAAATGGGAAGGCAACCTGTAAGTCACAGTAAATTGTGAGTTGAAAGATTTCAGATCATCTAGAACCATGCCTTCATTTTACAGATGAGGAAATTAAGGCCCAGAGATTAAAGATAATGGATCCCAAAGATAGGAAATCACAAAAGATTTGAAGATAACAAACCACAAGATGATTTGTGCCAAGTTACATGAAGAGCAAACATCAGAACCAAATTATCGCAGATACTGATCCCAAATGCTGAGGGAAGTCCTTCTCTCCCCTAACTCTGCTTTCTTGCTCCTGTGCAGAATTGGATCCTTTCCCAAAATTATCTGAAAGTGAACTGCTAGATGGACAGAAGGCATAGACTAATTGCAGTCCAATGCTGCCACCTGCTGATTAAATGATGGAATCATTGATAAGTAAATCCTTGTTTGTAAAAGTAATGTGCAGAATACATACTAATATACATCCCCAAGGCAATGTGGGAAAGGAAGAGAGGAGAGGAAGGGCAGAGAAAGAGGAAGGAGAGTCCATATTTAATAGAAGCCACAAAAAATCTGGTGAGCACGAGTCTTATTTCCCATCCTTAATCTCATTCTGGAGTCTGATCTCAGTCCCCCCCAAATCCTCCTTATATTCCTCCCCAAGACCCTCCCCAAACCCCTCTAGACCATCCCTAAATCCTCCCACATTCTTTCTGTATTTAAGATTCATGGTGCCTCCATGACAGGGCTGAGAATTCTATCTAGCACAGACTCACTCTGTGTCAGATTATTCTGGCCCACTTGTCAATACAAGCTTCACATATACTTAGGCTCCTTAAGAGTCTACCCATTATGGTGAATCTTTAATAACTTTTATTTTACTTTGGCTTTGGCTTGAGTCAAATTGAGTCAAATTCACTTGGCAGGACCAGACATGTTGATATTTTGGGGTCTCAAGCACCCTTAAATCCTAAACGTCAACAGTAACCACTTTGAAGGGTTGTTGTTAGGATCAAATGAGATAATATTTTTAAAAAACTTGGTATAGTGTCTGACACATAGTGTTATATAAAAATAAATATCGTCATTGTTGATTAGGTTTACATTATACAATATATTAGATATTATATATGTTATATATACTCTATGCTAAATATTATTTATGTATAATGTGATACATGATTATATATTATAAAATAATAATTATTATTACTATAATTATATGGCTTTTGAAGTCCCTTCCAGCTCAAGAATCCTATGACGACAAGCATAACTTTAAATCATACTGTCAATATAAAAGCTATGGTGTGGAAAGTGAGTTATATGACACTTTATGAACAAGTAATTATGGAGGCTAAACAGTATAAAATATGTCATCAGAAAAATATATATCCAGAAAAAGAGATAGCCCAATTATGAGGAGTAACCAATGGAAAGTTTTGTGCTCCACTAGTAACCAATCAGTGTCAAGAGAACTCAGGTAGGTCTCCCCAAAATGATGGCTTATGACTATGGTTGCTATAGGGACTTTCAATGGCAAAGTAATGGAAAGACAATGACTAGAATTAAACAAGATATGCTGTGAGGGGTGGCTAGGTGGGGCAGTGAATAGAGCACCAGCCTTGGAGTCAGGAGGACTTGAGTTCAAGTTTGGCCTCAGACACTTAACACAAAAAACTAACCATGTGACCTTGGGCAAGTCACTGAAGACCAACTACCCTCCAAAAAACAAAACAAAACAAGATGTTCCCTGAAGGAGCATCCACACTGATAAGATCTTAAATGCACTGCAGTATTAGGTCAGGTAGGTCCTACATGAAATGGTTCTTTATATTTCCTTTTCCCCTACATTGGTACTCACTATCAATAACAGTTTACGGGGTCACAGGTTTTAAAAATAGAAGAGAGGTTTTGATGTTTTGTCACCTTGGGGAGTAGTGAATATATTGAAGTGAAAAAAAAAAAAGAAATGTCTTCATTTTTTGATCTCTGGTTGAAGAACAAGAAAGCCATGAAACCTTAAAAGATCTCTGTTCAACCTTATTTTGGCTTATCACAAATCCATGTTATTTCACTTCAACAGCCTTCTGGAGATAATCTCATTATCTCTAAGTCCACAGGTATCTTAGCACCTAGGCTTTTGGGTTTTTCTCTACACTCTGAAAGGAGGAGAAGAGACCTAAAAAGCACACTAAAAGATAAATATGTAAGTGAAACTTAAATAAATATGCCTCACAATCCCCTTTCAGCTGAAAGTATTGCTGAGTGGGAGGGTACATAATAATAACAATAGTAACATTAATAATAAGTAGTCTTTACCTCATGCTTTAAGGTTGGCAAAACACTTTATTTTTTTGTTTGTTTGTTTGTTTGTTTTTTTGGAGGGCAATTGGGGTTAAGTAACCTGCCCAAGGTCACAGGGCTAGGTTTGTTTGTGTGTGTGCATTAAGAGTCTGAGGCCAGATCTGAACTCAGGTCCTTCTGACTTCAGGGCCGGCACTCTACTCACTGCACCACCTAGCCGCCCCAACACTTTATTTTTTAATTATTTTTTTAACAAATGCTTTATTAACTTCTGGTTTACATCATTCATTTCCACCAGATTTTGAGTTACAATTTTTCCCCCATTTTTTCCCTACCAACCACCCCAGAGTAGCAGTCCCACTAAATATCCCCTCATCCAATCTGCTCTCTCCCATATCTTCTCCCATACCCCTTTCGACTTTACCATTAGGGCAAGGTGAATCTCTGAGCCACAGTGCCTGGACATCTTATGAAACATTTAATTTTAAAACTTCGATTTTCAGATCCATTCCCTTCCTCCCTTGTCACCCACTCCCTCTGAGAAGATAAGCAATTCAGTATGTGTTGTACATGTACAGCTATGCAAAACATTACCATAGTAGATATATTGTAAAAGACTGCTTATATTTCCCTCCCACCTGTCTCACCTCCCACCTGGTCCATTCCCTACTTTGATCCTGTCCCTCTTTGATAGTGGGTACTTCCAACCTCCCCTCCCCCCAGAATGCCATCCCCTCCATCATCCCTCCTCTCATCCCCTTTTCCCCTACTCTCTTGAAGGGTGGGATATCCCATTTAGTATGTATGTGATTCTCTCCTTGAGCCAACTTCAATGAGAATATGGTTTTGCCTTTTTGCCTTCCTGTTCTTCCCCTCCCCTGAAACTACTTCCCCTTGCCTCTTCTACATGAGATAGTTTACCCTACCCTCTCTCTCCCCATCTCCTCTTGCCACTTTCATCTCTCACCTCTTAACTTCACCCCTTAAGAATCATCTCTTCCCATCAAATTCAACCTGTGCCCTCTATCCATGTATACCTATAAACATATGCCCTTCTTCAATTATTTTCCTAATGAGAAAGGTTTCATCAGTCACAGTTATTGTTTTTCCATGTAGGAATGTAAATAGTTCAACTTTGATAAGTTCCTTTTGATTTCTTTTCCTTGATTACCTTCTCAGGCATCTCTTGCTTCTTGTGTCTGAATGTCAAATTTTCTATTCAACTCTGGTTTTTTCCTCAAGAGTGCTTGAAAGTCCTCTATTCCACTGAATGACCATATTTTCCCCTGAAACAAGATACTCAGTTTTGCTGGGTAGGTGACCCTTGGGTTCATTCCCAGTTCTTTTGCCCTCTGGAATATCATATTCCATGCCCTTCAATCCCTCAGTGTAGAAGCTGCCAGGTCCTGGGCTATTCTGATTGTGTTTCCACAATATTGAAATTGTTTCTTCCTGGCTGCTTGTTGTATTTTCTCCCTGATCTGGGGATTCTGGAACCTGGCTATAATATTCTTGGGAGTTTTCTTTTGGGGATCTTTTTCAGGAGGTGATTGGTGGATTCTTTCAACCTCTATTCTATTCAACCTCTAAAACATCAGGGCAATTTTCCTTGCGAATTTCTTGAAGGGTGATTTCTAGGTTCTTTCTTTGATCATGGCTTTTGGGTAGTCCAATAATTTTAAAATTGTCTCTCCTGGATCTATTTTCCAGGTCAGTGGTTTGTCACATGAGATATTTCACATCGCCTTCTATTCTTTCATTTGTTTGGATATGTTTAACAGCATCTTGATTTCTCATAAAGTCACTAGCTTCCATTTGCTCCAGTCTAACTCTGAAGGAATGAATCTCCTCAGTGAGCTTTTGAGAGTCCTTTTCCAACTGGCAAATTCGGCTTTTTAAGGCATTCTTCTCCTCATTGCCTTTCTGAGCCTCTTTTGCCATTTGAGTTAGTCTATTTTTTAAGGTGTTATTTTCCTCAGTCAGGCTGTTGACTGTCATTTCATACTTTTCTTGCATCTTTTTCATTTCTCTTCCCAAATTTTCCCCCACTTCTCTTATCTGCTTCTTAAGGTCCTCTATGGCCTGTAGCCAGCTTGTATTTTCATTTGGGGCTTTTGGTGCAGGAGTTCTGACCTCACAGTCCTCCTCCATGCTTTGAGCCTCTTTGCCCCTAAAATAGGAGTCCAATGTTGAATTTTTCTGTATATTTTGTTTCTCTTGCCTAGGTATGTTGCCACTTAATTACTTGATTTTGGGGCTTGCTGCCACAGTAAGACTGCCACCAGAAAGGAGAGCTTCCACCCAAACATGGGGTCTTCACAACTTCCTCAGGTTGGGTGGCCACTGCAAAGCCTCCACCGGCTCTGGCAAATTGGATGCCCACCCCAAACTCCCCCCCCGCCCCCCGCAGACCACAATCCAGATCCAGGCAGTTTAAAGCAAGAGTGATTAACCCCCAGACTGATTGCTGGATCTCCCTACAGTTCACAGACCAGGAGCTAGAGCCGCCACTGATGCTGTAAAATGGCTTCTGTGCCTCGTTTCTTCAGCAGCTTTTTCACCCCCAGGGGAGGCAGCCGTGCGTTCCCCAAATACTGGTCCCAAAGGCCATAGGGCACTAACCTCTCACTTTGTCTTAGGCATATCTGTGCTGATAATTCTGAAATTGCCACAGCTGCTGGTGTTCTGGGGTCCCTCCAGCAGGCTGCTGGCCCAGCCACCCTGGGGCTAAAACTGTGGCTCATGCAGGCCTGGGCTCCCAGAGTGCTGTGCTCTGGGTTCCCAGCGCGCTGTGCTGCCTGCTCTCAGAGTGCTGTGCTGACCGCTCCCTGCAGGGCTGCTGGGCTGTCCTCAGCAGGAGGTTAGCTTCTCTGTGTCGTTCTGTGGGTGCTGGGGCTCCAGAAGTTGTTCAGAGTCCCGTTTTACATTATTTGGAAGTTGCATGGGACAGAGCACAGTGGAAGTGCTGTTTCTACTCCCCGCAAAACACTTTACATACCATATCTCATTTTATCCTCACAAAACCCCTAGAAGGCAGATGCTATTATTATCCCTATTTTTACAGATGAGGAAATTAAGGAAAACAGAAGTTAAGTGACTAGCACAAGGCTAGTAAGTATCTGAGGCCAGATTAGAATTTAGGTTTTTCTGACCCCAGGTCCAGTACTATAGCCACTGAGTCACTATAGTGACTGAGTGATATGTCCTTTCAAAGTCTATGTATGGGTAAACAGCAAAGGGACAATAATCCTTTCAGATGGAAAAGGGACTACCAGAGAATGAAGGGATCAGAAGAAGGGTGGGTGGGGATCAGAAGAAGGGTGGGGTGGGGTGGAGGGTGTTTAAATCTGGGAGAATGAAAAGATGGGATCTCAACCTAAGGGGTAGGTCCTCCAATGGGAGGTGGGGACTTCATGACAGCTTTAATCTGGTTAGAGCTGACAAATAGATAGACTACCTTCTGAGATTGTTATGCCTCCATCAAAATCCCCTAGATTTAAAAAGGCATATGTGAGCTACAATATATTTGGGGGAAGAAGAGGGAGTGCTGACCTAGAAATGAGATGGTGAGTAGGCAATGCCAGGGAGAATGATTATAGGCAGGACAGAGTGCAGAACTGAACTTAACAATTTAGGATAGAAGGTAATTTCTATCATTTAGTACTGCTACTATCCAACATTACTCTTTCTTCAAGAAGTAGTACTTCTAGGAGTAAAGTCCAGAAGAAAAAGGGTACCAATGGGGCAAGATCTATAAAGGCAATTGGTTAGAAAAGGAGCTTCAAACCAAATACTTAAGAAACTTGAATCCCATGAATAACAGATATCAAAGAAAGAATAAATAGAGGTAAAGACCATGAATCAGAGAAGAGAATTTCAGAAAAGATAGGAAGAGAAGAGAATTAATTAAGAGAACAAAGCAAAGAACAATTTCTTAGAAAAAGACATAGGAAAAAAAAAGCAAAAAAAATGGAGAGGGGGAGAGAAAGAGAGAATGTAAAGTACCCTTTTAACAGAGAGGCTTAGGACAAGGTGGAAAGGAAGAAATAGACAACTAACTAAAAGGAAGAAACAAATCAATAATATAAGTAAATTCTAAACTAGGTAAAGTGTTGAGAGACAGAAGTGGATATGGGGTTTGGAGAGGGGGAGAATCTGTGGGAATAGAGTTGTATCAAAGTAGTTCAGACAAAGCTAATTGAAAGAAACAGTTTTGACTTAAAAAGAGTAACTTTGAAAACTGGTGCTTACCCCCTCTCAAGAAGATGGGATACCACATTCTCTGCTCTGTCTAGACTCAGTCCTGGGAACCTGATGTTTAATTACAGGGGGACTCCCTTTTCCAATATTTTTCCCAGTTTATTAATCCCCTGCCCTGGCACCTTGGGGAGGATTTTGGTTATCATTGAGATTATGGCTTATGATTTGAATATATTCCCAAAAGAAGACAGTAGAAAAGGTATTCCATGTGAATAAAGTGGGGAATAGGTAACATATTCCTACACACAAAGAGAATGCTAAACACTGGACAATCACAAGTGCAAACTGGATTAAACAAATAAACTTAAAGTAGCATTCATTAATTTAACTTGGAAGTATGGTAATAATATGCTAGGAGGCTGATTCTTAAATCCCACCAGAATATAAAGCAATTTGCTTTATTGTCAGGACTGAAAATTAGATATTCCAGTTTTTGTACTGGATTGTACCAACCACTCCTGGTACATGGCAGATGGCAAAGAGGCTAGGCATAGACTGAGTCTCTTGTCAGCTGCCAGCCTCTCCACAAGCACTGGAGCAGAGGATAGAGAACAAAAGCCATTCCACAATCTGTAAACGGCCAATGCATGTGAACAAACAGTTCTTCTAAGAAGAATTGTAAACTAAAGCACATGAATGAATGTTCCAAATGACTAACAATAAAAGAAATACAAATCAAAACAATTCAACTCCATTCTGAGGTTTTACTTCTCAATCACATTGGCAAAGCAGACAAAAGGTAGCCATAGTAAATGTTGGAAGGGTTGTAGAAAGACATTAAAACAGTATCTGTGAAGCCTTGGATTGGTCTAACAATTCTGGAAAGCAGTCTGCAATTTTGTGAATAGAGTGACAAAAATTTCCATATGATTGGATCCAGAGATTTCACTTCAAGGTCCCATGCAGGCCAATGACCAAAGAAAAGTGTCCTTATGCACCAACATTTTTAAAACAACCCTGATTGTAGTAGCAAAGAAATGGAAACAAAGCATATATCCACTAACTGGGGAATTGCTAAACAACTTGTGGTACGTGAATGTAATGGAATATTATTTTGCTGCAAAGAGTAATGAATGTTGTGAATATAGAGAAGCATGTAGGGAAGAAAAATGAATTGATTCAAAGTGAAATAAGCAGAACTAGGAAGACAATTTACATAATAATTTCAAGATGACAACAATGTAAATAAAAATCATTAATAATAAAGTAGTAAACCTGAATGTTTTTGTATTATGACCATTTGGGGCTCCAAATAAAAGATAGAGAAGGCACCATTCCCTCTCCCTTCTCCTTCCAAAACCACACACACACACACACACACACACACACACACACACACACACACACTCTCTTTGTCAAGGTAGTAAATTTAGGTGTGGAACAATACAAATAATGTTAGATTTTTTTTTTCTAAAATGTTAGGTTTTTTTTTTTTCTACGTGTTAGGTAGTTTTATAGAACTTCTTTCCCACAATTTTTCATTCTTTGCTATGCAAGATAATTGTTTGGTGGAATACACTGGGGAAACATAGGCGATATAAAAACAAGGGATAGGAACAGAAAGTAGATCTGTACTTCCATTTCTATAGGGTAGGGGTTCTAAAACTTGTTGGTTTCAGGACCCTTTTACACTTTTAAAAAACATTCTTAATATTTTATTTTTTCCCAAATTACATGTAAAAACAATTTTTAACATTAAAAAAAATTTTTTTTTGAGTTCTAAATACTCTCCCTGCCTCTCTTCCCTCTCACTTCCTGAGATGGTAAGCAATAAAACATTTCCATATTAGTACTGTTGTGAGGAAAAAGAAAAAAAAAACAAAACAACAGACCAAATAAAAAGAAAGTAAAAAAAAAGCAATAAACTATGTTTTAATCTGCATTCAGATTCCCTCATTTCTTTCTCTGGAGATGGATAGCATTTTCATCTTAAGTTATTTGGAATTGTCTTGGATCATTGTATTGTTAAGAATAGTTAAGTCATTTACAGCTGATTATTATACAATATTGAATGTTCTGCTTACTTCACTTTGCATCAGTTCATGTAAGTTGTTCCATTTTGCCAAGTCTACATTTTAAGGAGTTCTTTTCTTCAGTGAATTTTTGTACGTATCTTTTCTACATTTCGTCTATTCTGCTTTTTAAGGCATTCTTTTCACTGGATCTTTGTGCCTCTTTTACCTTACCTGTTTTGTTTTTTGAGGTGTTATTTTCTTCAACATTTTTTGCACCTCCTTTATTAAGAATGTTGACTGTTTTCCATGAGTTCCTTGCTTTGCTGTCATTCTTCTCCCCTGCCTCTTTTTTTTTTTTTTTTGAGGCTTTGGTGTAGCAGTTTTGACTTTGTTGTCTTTTTCTGGGTTTATGTTTTGATCTTCCCTGTCAACATAGTAACTTTCTATGGTCAAGATCTTTCTTGTTTATTTGCTTGCTCATTTTTCCAACCTATTTTTTTACTTTTAGCTTTATATTAAAGTTGGGCTCTGCTCCTTGGGTGGCAGGGGTACTGTCCCCAACTTTAAAGTTATTTTGAGCAGCTATTTTGAGAGCTAGTTCTGGGGGGGCTCTGTAAGCTTCAGTTCTTCCAAAGTTGTATGAGCTAAGGAGAGGTTTATTTACTACTCTCCTGGCCTGTGTTCTGGTCTGTGAGTGACCACGAGCATTCTTTTTCTATTTTGGAACTGTGACTAGGTTCCCAGCTCCTCTGTGGTCTCAATCTCAGGTATGCCAGCACTCCTCCTTGCCTTGGGATTGCCACCCAGGACTACAACTATGCAACAGAGTCCTGCCTCCCAAGGGATCCCTGTCCTTTTCCTTCTGACCAGCTGTCTGATCCCCTTACCATTTGTGGACCGAGAGCTTAGGAAGCTACTGCTGTCACTGATTCAGTTGCCCCTCAAGTCCTGCTGCTTGTTTCCTGTGGTGTGGCCTGTACTAGTGTAGCCTGTACTGTATTATGCTCTACTCTCACCCCAGTGTGATAGACCTTTCCTTCTGACCTTCCAAGATGTCTTAGGCTGGAAAAAATGTTTCACCCCATTCTTTTGTGGTTTCTGCTCTCCAGAATTTTTTCTGAGGCATTATTTAAAGATGTATGGAGGAGAAATGGGGAGAGCTCAGGTGAGTCACTGCCTTTTCTCTGCCATCTTGGCTCTGCCCCCCCTCTCCCTTTACACTCAAACTTTTTTTTATGTGTGTTACATCTATTGACACTTATCAAAGTAAAAGTTAAAACCGATAACTAAAAATACCTTTATTGATTCTAAAATGTCAATAACAAAGTAATTACATATTAATATAACTAATCTATTTTAATAGGAAATAACTATATTTCCCAACACAAAAAGGAAATAATGAGAAGAGGGGAGTTGTTTTAAATGCTTTTGCAAATCTCTCTAATGTCTGGATTCCCATATCTGCTGCTGTATTCAAACTGTTATAATATGTTGTTTTGGTTGAAATATCAAAAGAAAATCCAGTTTCTAACACATATGTAGTTTGAAAATTTTGATAGGTAAATAATGTCTTAGGATTATTATGAAAATAGTTTAGATCTCATGAATCCAAAAGAATCTTGAGGACCTCCACCAGACTTTGAGAACCCTGGGTATAAGAAGTTTAGGTGAAGAAATTCCCTTTATCCATGTAAGTAAAAACAACAACAACAACAAGAGACATCAATAAAATTGAATTTAAAAAAAATACTTATTGGATTGAAATTGATTTTAGAGTTCCAAGTCCCTCATGTGACAGTTGAGGAAGTTGAGATTCAAAGAAATCTAGTGATTTGGCAATGTCACCCAAGTGAAGACATTCAACCTTAGTTGTTCCTCTGTCTAGAGATGGAATTTTCTTCAGGGTACTACACACAATGGTCTCATGACTTGGTTAACAATAATTGGGTGAGCAATTTGGTAACGATGACAGAAATATGGGAACACTCAAGAAGTTGGAGGGGGTCTAGAAAGACAGACTATTACTACATTGTTAGTATGATTGTATGAATTAGTACAATCATTCAGAAGGCAACTTAGAATTAGAGCTAGGAAAATAAAATGCCTTAAAACGTCCAAACCCTTTCACCCAGAGATTCTACTATTAAGCATATATACTCCAAGGAGGCTATTGACTAAAAGAAAGGATGTATAAACTACTTTATTTATAAAATCATTTATTTTTGTGGTAGCAAAAAACTAGAAACAAAGTAGATACTCATAGATGGGGGAATAGGTAAACAAATTAGAATATGTGAATCTAATGGAATATTACTGTTATAAGAAACAACAATTATGAAGAGCAATACAAAAAGACATGAATTAATGCCAAGTGAAGTAACCAGAACCAAGAACCAATATGAGTACAATAACGTAAATGGACCAACAACCACAAAACAATTGAAAATAAATGATGCAAAATTACAAATAGCTTTCACCTCAACAAAGAGATAAGAGAATACATATCAACAAAAGAGTTGGGGATCTTTGAGAGTGAAACATTTCATACCATGTCAGATTTTCAAAAACGTATTGATTGGCTTTGGTAATTTTTTTTCTCTTCTTCCTGTCTCTCTTTCTGTTTGTTACCTCTCTCTGTGCCTCTTTTGACCTCTTTCAGGGATGGGGAAAAGGGAGAAATATAAGAGAAAATATATTGTAAAAAAAAAAAGACATCAATAAAATAAAATAAAATGAATGCTGCAGAATTGCAAAGAATAGCCTTGGTCTCATTTAAAAGATATGACTTGTTTGCAGAGGTTAGGGTAATAGTGTTCTAGGGGTCAAATGTTGCATAAAGATCAGGTTTTTTTTTAAACATATGGATTGTTTTTTCTCTTTTTTTTCCTAAAAAATAAATATTATAAAGGATGACTTTTTGGCAAGGTGGATAGGTTATAAGGGAAAATTCAGGCATTACAAAAAAATCAATAATTTTATTTATTAACAATAAGCGTTCAATAATAATGATAGATAGAACATTTACTAAAGTACTTTCCAAATATTTCACTTTATGTACACAATCAATCATATTATTAATCGCCTTATTAAGTGCCTATGTCAGGTACCATCTTATGTGATGGGGGCCCAAAAGGAGGCAAAAGGCCCCTCAAAGAGCTTACAATTTAATGGAGGGAGACAACATGCAAACATACACAGACACAGACACAGACACAGACACACACACACACACACATACACACATACAGACTAAGCTATACACTAAATCAAGAGGGACTTAGGAATGCTTCCAGTCGATGATGGGATTTTTTGGGACTTAAAGGACTGTTAGCAAACCTGGGACATAGATGCTGTCATTATCTCCATTTTACAGATAAGGAAACTGATGCATAGAGGTGAAGTGAACTGCCCAGGGTCACACAAGGGGAAAAGTCTGGAGTGCAATAGTCACTGTGTCACCTAGCCCAGTCAGTGGCTGTGAGCTTCAAATTAGAATCATCTTTCTGGAAAGCAATTCGGAATTATGCAAATAAAGTGCTTAAAATGTCTACAGGGTTTCTACCCAGTGTTACACTCCTGGTATATACTCCAAGGAAGCTGGTTATCAAGACTTTCTTGATATATATAAAGACTTTCTTTATTTTTTCTTTCTTCTTTTACTCACTTTTAATGTTTATTTAAATTCTTTTAAAACAGATTATTTTCATCTTTTAAACATTAATTTTTTAAAAAAATATTTTAAAAGCAATTATTTTAAAAACTAAATTTATTATTTATTCATTATCCTTCCCCAAAAAGTCTATTTATATTTCAACAATTTATTATTTTATTTAAATGAATCTGGTAATTTATTTTCCTTTTTATTAAAAATTATTATTCATTTTATTTCTTAAAATAAAATTTTCTTTTTACTCTTTACATTTATTTTTCAAATTTATTAATTATTCATATTTTAAAGAGGAATTTTATTATGTATTTCCATATCCTAAAATAATTTATTCACTTGTTATAAAAATGGATTTATTATTTATTTGATATCTTCGCAGAAAATGTTATTTTCATATCTAGTGCTGAATTTTCTCCCTCCTTTCCCACCCCTCCTCTACCCACCTATGATACCCGCTGTATCACAGGTATTATACATGTGAAGTCATGCAAAACACATTTCATATTGAAAGACTCGGTTTTATAAGCGTGTTGGGGAAGGGGAGGACGCCCACCTTTTTTGCTCCTGCCTTCCAGTGACACCCCCAGCTCCCATCCCGGTCCCTCATCATCCCAAGAGCTTTCTGTAGAACGAAAGCGAACTCGTTCTATTTTGAGCCCTGGCAGGCCCCGTCTTCCAAGTCCCGCCCCCGTCGCCCGCTGTTGGTCGTTGCCATGGTTACGCTTTGTTTGGAGGCAATGGACTCACTCTTCCAGAGGAGGTAAAAACCTGGGCAGTGGCCGAAGGTTCCAGCCAACCTGGGTGGGCTGGGGTCCCGGGTCCAGTTCCCCGAGGGCTTCCGGCGGAGGTGGCCTTGGAGTGGGTTGGCCTCGCAGCGGGCGGTGTGGGTAGCGGAGCCCTTCCTGAGGCCCCCCGCGGAGCAAGGCTGACCGGTGAGGTCTAAATTGCCTCAGCTGCCTCAGAGTGGAGTGGGCTGCCTCGACAGGTAATGAGCTCCCCGTCACTAGAGGTGTTCAAGCAGAGGCTGGATGGCCACTTGTTGGGTATGTTACACGCAGGGGTTCTTGTTCAGGCACAGCTTGGATGGGAGGAACACACTTACCCACCTACCCCTAAACCTACTCCTACCACGTGGTATGAAAAATGGTCTGTGGCATTTGAGCGCTGGGTTTTAATCCTACCTCTGCCTCTAACTCCCCCTCTGACCTTAGGCAAGTCACTTCAACTCTCTGGGCCTCAGTTTCCTCTTCTGTAAAACGAAAGGGTCGGGGCAGGTGTCCTCTAAGGGCCTTTGGAGCCCTATGAACTCACCTGTCTCAAATCCTTCCTGAGCTGGGAAGGTTTCCTTCTTAAAGGAATGAAAGCGCTTCTGTCCGGAAATCCAGGTGTTGTTGCCCAGTAAGCTTCTGTGACCTTGAGCACATCACTTCCATTGTCTCAGTTACCTCAATTGTAAAATGAGGAGGTTTGGAAGCCCCCTCCACCCGTTAATCTCTAAATCTAAATCAAGATCCTGCAGAGTTTCACTCCAGTTTATTTCATCTTGGTGTTCACTTTACACAATTTCTCTAAGTATCTTGTTTAAAAAAAATTTTTTTTTAAATCATGTAATTTTCAGGACACAAGGTTTGTAAACAGGCATTGGTCTAGATGATCTCTCTTGTCCTTCCAGCTCTAAAGCTTCCTGTTCAGGTTCTACAATTCAGAGCTAACACTCTTAAGATTTATGTTGTTGATATCTTTCTTTTTTTTACATCACCAAGTTTTGTTTACAGTATCTTTTGCCTGCCAGAAAGCTATCCCAAATAATAATGTTTTTAAAGAAAAAGACAAAATCAGTAAAATTGATCAATATGTGAAAAATGTCTAAAAATATGCGCAAAAATATGCACCCATGGACCTTACACCAGGTGGAGAGTCTTCTCCTGTTTCTCACCCTAGATTTGTTTCAGATACTTTGTTCATTTGTTGATGACAGTCTTCAAAAGAAGAAGAATTGGGAAGGGGTTCTGGTTGGGGAATTGTGGTATAGTCATAGAAAGGCTAAGTCACTTGATTTTTCTAGGCCTCAGTTTCTTCATCTAGTCTAAAATGATAGTGGTGGCTTAGACAGACTTTCCCAACTTTGATTTTTATAATTCTATCTTTAGTGAAAATAAACATGATAGTCTATTTTTCTGGAAAAGCCCCTTTGAACATGTAGTGAACATTGGGGTCTGATCTCAGGGGTGCCAGCAAGCTCCATTTATTTACTCAGATGGCTCTCTTTTTAGCTTAGCTAATGCTTGAAACTGTAAGGCAGATTTATTTCGTGGATTTAAGGCTTGCAGAATGAAGAGGTTGGACTCAGTGGTCTCTAAGGTGCCTTCCAACCTAAAAATCTGGGATTTTATGTGATCCTGTGACTGTTGTTAAAATTGAGCCATTTTTTGTCATTCGCTCCTTAGAATGAATGAATCTGTCAGATCATTTTTATTGTTCCAGTTTGGACCTAGTCGAGAACAGGAGAGTCAATTTTGGGGAGTTGTAGAAGAGCCACCAACTTTGAGTAGGAGAGTCATTCTCCAATAGTTCTCTCTTACTTCCTCTCCACTTCTCAACCTTTGTAAAGATTCAGCAGGGGAGCCTTCTCCTATCTCCTCTTTGGTGATAAACTTAGTCATTATCATTTTATATCATTCATTTCAATTTATAAAATCATCAGTTTAGTGCTGGGAAGGATTTTAGAGACAATCTAGTCCATGTCCTCATTTCACAGATGAGGACATCTTAACCAGGAAAGGGGAGGTGTCTGACTTTCTAAGGTCACACAGATTGTAAATAGCAGAACAAGAGATGAACCCAGGTTCTCTGATTTCCTAGTCTAGTGTCTTTTCTTTGGTACCATTTTACTTCTCTGTTGTTTTTTCCATTTACATAGTAATAATAATAATAACATTTATGTAGAACTTTTTGAAAGATTTGAAAAACACTTCAAATATATTTGATTCTCACAACAATCTTGTGAGGCAGGTGCTGTTATTTTATAACTGAGGGAACTGAGTCTCTAAAATGCTTCCCAGCACTAAAGTCTCCTCTCCTAGTCATAAAGATCCATCCTGTATAACAGAATAAAAAAGTTTAATAAAACTATTGAACTCTTCCAAAAAGTCCAACATTATGTTCAGTGTTTCATTCAGTCTGTCAGCAAGCATTGCATACTTATGCTTGGTACTCTGTATACAGACACAAAGAATCAAACTGTCCCCATTCCAAAGGAGCTTGCATTGTAATGGAGAAAACAAGAAGGAAGGAAGGTAGGAAGAAAAAGGAAAGGAATGGAGTAGAATTTGGACCTGCATTCTGGAGACCTGGATTTGAATATTGCCCCAGGCACTTTCTAGCTTTAATTTAGCCAAAGTAATCCCTAAGAGATAATCACTTTGGTCAATCTACATTATAGGTTCTTTTGTGAGAAAAGCACTGAGGAAACTGTATGAGAATACTTTTAAGGTGCTTTACCTTAGAAGCTATATGAATATAATCAGTTATCCTATTTATTTGAGGTTTTTTGTTTTGTTTTGGTTTTGATCTAGCTCTATAGGATTTCACCTGTAGAGGGAGGGACAACAGCTGCAATAATGTCTTCCCATGACATCTTTTTGGAGGAAACTAGTAATTAGCCTCCAACAAATAGAGTCTGCAGTCTCTAGCAGGTGGGTATTGCAAATTTTAGGGATTTAACTAAAGAAAGTATTGAATGTAAAATCACACTGTTAGTAAATAGTGGAACTAGGATTTGAACCAATGTTCAAAGACAAGGAAAGGGAGATCTCTTTCTATTCTAAGTTGTCTCTTGCTCCTTTGTAACTTGGATAAGAAAAACAAGGTTAAATTGTTGGGATCTCAAGGTTTAATAGAGTTGAAGTAGAGCTTAAAGTTCTCTAGTCTTCTAAACTCACCCCTTCTTTTTACAGATGAAAAAATAGAGGCCACAAGAGGTCTAGAGATTTGCCCGGGGTCACCCAGTGGGCAGGCACAAAAGCAAGACTTGAAACCCAGGCATCTGACTTGAGATCCAGGGCTTTTTCAGGTACTTAGTAGCACCTCCCAAGGGTTTTTTTTTTTCCCTGCTTATTTAAAAAATATTTATTTATAGGTTTTATATTCATATATACACATTTATATGTGTACCCATATGCATGTGTATAGTATATATATGTATACACACAGTCTGTGTGCACATACACATGAGTATATTCACATACATGCTATACACTAACATGTATTTGTATGTATGGGGATATACACACATGTGGATATGTATACACACATTATGTATACATGCATGTAATGCATCCATACATATCTGTAAAATATGTCTATATATACAATCCTATACATATATAAGTATAACATACCTATATACATAGATGCCCACATGCATACATATATGTATGTGGATAAGTATTTTTGCTGTTCAGTTATTCAGTTGTATCTGACTCTTCAGAACCCTGTGGTTTCTTGGCAAAGATATTGGAGTGGTTTGCCATTTCCTTCTTCAGTGGATTAATGCAAAAGGAGGTTAAATGACTTGCCAGGGTCACACAACTAGTGAGTGTCTACAGATTTGAACTCAAGTCTTCCTGACTCTAGATCCAGCATTCTATCCACTGAGCCACCCACCTGCCTTCATATGTATGTATGTGTATATGGTATGTGTATGGATATTATATAGATATAGATTTATATATTATGTAGACATGAATATAATAGAAACCAAGGGATACATTTAAATATGGAAAACACATATGTGTGTATATGTATGTGTGTATATACAATCACAGATGAAGATATATGAAAAATATATAGGTATATATACATATGTATGTACACACAGAATGAATAAATTATATGCATACACAATTTACAGATATGTATACAAATTTGTTTTTCATATTTAAAATTTTTACTTGGTTTCTGTTATATCTATTTAATATTATTATTATTATTATTATTATTATTATTATTATTATTCAGTTATATCAGTCATATCTAACTCTTCATAACCCCATTTGGGATTTTCTTGATGAAGAAACAGGAGTCATTTGCCATTTCCTTCTGCACTCATTTTGCAGATGAGGAAACTAAAGCAAACAGAATAAGTGACTTGCCCAGGATCACACAGCTAGTACATGTCTGAGGCCAGATTTGAACTCAGGAAAATGGGTCTTCCTGATTCCAGGCCCTGCTATCCATTACACCACTGTAGCAGCAAGTACCCCAGCATCCCCAGAGTGGCTGCCAGCACAGGTTCTTAGATCTGCTTTTATAAAGGAAAGCAACTCAAAATTGGTTAACAAGCTTCCTTTAATGAAACAAACATATATTACCTGGTTCAGGGGGAAAAGGTCAGTACCCCAAACTTCAGAGTATACAGACAGATCAAACAGACAGGCTTCCAAAGTGTCCAACCATTATCAATACCCAAATCACAGTTACCAGAGAGGGAAGCATCAACATCTGGGTTTTCAAAGGGGGGGGGGGTGGATCTCAATGGCTGCCCAGAATCTCATCTGGTCAAATCACACCACACTTCTCAAATTGAGCCCCAAAGCAAAGCCTCAAATCAGGGATTATATAGTCTTCTCCTGGCTCAGAGAATGTAACCACCCTCTTGATCCACTGCCCAATCACACAGCATCAAGGTGTGGTCATTCCTGAAAACCAAGCCTCCTGCCACAGGCTTCATGTGACCACATTCAGCCTATTAGGGGGCAGAGTATATTTTCAAGTTAAAGAAGGTTCTCAGAGTCACTTAAGCCAATCAAAGGGCCTAGGGGCAGGGAAGATCTTCAAATCTGCATTTCCATTACAACCACCTAGCTATATATGTATATATATTTACATATGTATACACATGCACACATACATACATACATACATACCTACACACATATATAGAAATATGTAAACATTTATAACATAAAGACATTCTGTACCTGGAATCAAGTTTTATAGAACTGTACTCAAATACTCCCAGAATCTATGATTTTTGTATGTGTTAGTATTCTCTTCACCAATTTGCATAACAATCTCCCAAATCTTAATAGATGGTCCTAGAGAATTTATGTGTGAGAAATTGATCTGCCTGTAGCAATGCTAAAGATAAGCCTCTATGACTTGCTTAGACTGGTCTTTGGACAATACAGATACATTCCTGGATCCATACTCAGATCTTTTCCACATTGGTAGAATTTGTAATAGTTTGCCCTTCTTGACTGTCAGACCCTTTGAGTATTGAGATGGACCTACACATTTTTAAGACATATTAGAACGTGACTTTAGTAGGAGCTACAAGTGTATTATCCATTGTGTTACATGAAGTGTGCCAGAAAGTTTTGAAATCAGTGTTTAACTAGAGATGCATTTGAGTCTAAACAGATTTCACTGTCATTGTGTCCTTTGTTTTTGTTTTCGTGGTTTTACTTTTTGTTATAAAGAATGTGGGATGACAAAGATATTGAAGTGGAGCTGGAAGAAGAAATACAGGCTGAATTGGATAAGGTCAGCATTTCATCTTTGGAGATAAGAGATGACACAGACTCCTCCTTTGAGTTTGGCAGTGAGAGTGATCCAGTAAGTGTCTAGCTTCTAAGTTTCATTAATTTTTTGAGTTTTGTTCTTCTGCATTGCATTAAGCTTTTTAGAAATAATATAGCAGCAGACACTATTAGATCTAAAAAGCTCCCAAGAACTCATCTTATCCTTCCCTGTCATTTTACAAATGGGAATTTTGAATCAACTACAGGGAAATGACTTGCCCAAACCCTGGTCACACAAGTATAAAGTAACAGAGCCAGGCTTTGAGTCTAGCTCTAAATGGATAATTCTTTTGACTGCATTCATTCTTAAAACACTGCCATTTAGGAAATATATTAGAGAACAGCCTTTGCCCAAATTCTGTTTTGAAGTTTCATGATGGTTCACAAGTGACTGTGATTTTCACAGGTTATGTTAGGTAGCTTTGACAGGTTCTACCAAACTGAAAATATTTAAAATACTGGCAATGATGACTTTTATGTCTGTTCTGTGAAGTCTGCCCAACTAAATTCATACTCAAAGGATGGCAAATAGGTAATGATTTTCTTTTGGTCACAGGGAAGACCATCTACTAAGTGCTAGAAGGATTGTGATCTACATTAATAGAGGGAGGTTACACACTAATTGAATAACAGGTCTTTTGTAGCCTTATTATGAAGGGCTTTAAAAGCCAAGCAGAGGAGTTTGTACTTTATCCTAGAGGTAATTGGGAGCCATTGAAGCTTCTTGAGGTGGGGAACGATGAGGCCAAGAGACCAGAGAGTTTATGATGGTGTGAACCAGTGTGGTGACTATGAGTGATAACAATGGGAACATATTTTAAACATAGAATCCACATAGAATACGGAAGACTTGGTAAGCATTTGGATATGAGCAGCAGATAGAAGGAAGAAAGGGAGCCAGTTAAGAGATGGTTGACTCTGAGGTCAGGAAACTTCATGCCTACCAGAAAGAAATAGGAAAGTCATGAAGATAGGAGGGCTATACTATAAAGATAATAAGGGACATTTTGAACTTCTTAATTTTTTTTTTAAAGCAATTGGGGTTAAAGTAACTTGCTCAAAGTTACATGGATAGTCATTATGTGGGTGCTCATTTTTTGAGGCTGGGACCAATCCCAGGTCCTTCCAACTCCGGGGCCGGCACTCTTACTCACTGTGCCACCTAGCCAACCCTACTTCTTAAATTTTTAATACCTATGGAATATCCAGGCAGCAATGAGGGAGGGACTGGACTTATGGATTGGGGTTAGATATACAGATAAAAAGCCACAGGAAGAATAAATTTGTCTTCATTAAATTAAACCAATTAAAAAATCCTTTAACTTCCATTACAACCCAAACCTGTAGTGGAATTATAGTTCAGGTTTTGTGATTACCTTGTAGGCAAGACTGCCTTATAACAAAGTACTTTTGTAATTAAATCTCCATTGGGTGTGGGGTAGTGGGGTGGGTAGGGTTAAGACAACCCATCTTACATAGAATTCCACTCAATTTCAAGTAGTCTGCAGTAGGTTATTATCGTCTTATTCTTGTCAATTTATACAAAATACAAGGACTTTCACTAGATAGTAAACTAAATATATCTCAGATGGTATAGAAAAGAGTATAGGAAATACATTTTCTAAGTCATGGTATAATAAATATTGAAACTATGAGCTGAACACTTTATATATTTGCATATATAATGCAAATACAATGGAAAAACCTTTCAGCAATCAGTTAAACCATGTAGAGGAACTTTGAAATCCACTCTACTGTACTAAGCATGTAAATTGTTCCCTTGTGTGTTGATACTTCTGGGAGAGAGACATAACAGAGAAAAAGAAAAAAGGGGATGGGTGGGGTAGAGTTCTACAAAGGCAATTCCATAGAAATTGGTTAGAAAAGGAACTCAACCTTGGGACTTAAGAAGATTTAATTCCATGAGGAACACACAGGTTAAAGAAGAAATAAATATAATGAGAATGTAAACTGAATCATAATGAGGATAAATTAAATTGCATATAATTGGTTTGTACAAATGTAATCAACTTTTAGTAAACATATTAGAGAATAGTCTCTGCTCAGATTCTTGCTCTTCAAATTTTCTGTTTGTAGCAATATAGAAGCACTTGGAAGTGAAAAATAAATGTATAAATAAAACTTTTGTCTCCTTAAAACCCCCATCATATTTGGCATGAATTTAAGAGTAATTTCTTAATGAAGATTTGCTCATAAAATTGAAAGAGTTGAAAGGAACAGTGAATGCTCAGCATAGTTTTACTAAGGAGCATTTTTAAAATTTGATTTTACTGTTCCCATTTTCAGGGAGAAGAAGATTTGCCTGAATCAGTTCTTTATTGTATTAATGTCGTAAAGAATCAGAGTAAAAATGCTGAAAATCTTGTTCTCCAGGACTTCGAAGATACTGACATTTCAAGTAAGCAGAGCTTTCACTTAAGTATTAGATGATTTCCCTGGCATTTTCCAGTGTGATACAGGAATAAAATATAATTTTGCAAAAATTATCTGTTTAAAACTGCTATTCCTAACTAACCAATCCAGTTTAGCAAACATTTACTAAGATAGCACCATGCTAGTGTTGTAAATATGTCCTAGCCCTCTGAGAATTGCCAAGCATTCCTAGGAAGGAAAACCCATTTACCAGTCACCATGAGTAACAACAGTGTGATTGCAAGGTCATGCAAAGTAATTGAAATTCAGGGGAAGGAAGCAGCACAGGGTAATTCACACACAGGGTAAGCAGCAGATTAGAGGTGGTAAAACAATCTCTCCATAGCCACCCTTCTACTGAATCTCCACCTACCCTCCAGACCTAGCCTCTGCCCTTGCCCTCAAGGTAGGCTACACAGCCTGGTGAAGTATTGAGAAATAGTCCTTTAAACTCATCTGCCTTTTTTGTACCCTTGAGCTCTTGGGCTAGTAGAGGCATAGCAAGTAGCTAAAAGCTGAGGACTCTAGATATGCTAACCCCTGGAAGAAAGGAGACTGAAATAAGGATAAATTAGAGAGCTAAGGTAAAACAAATCAGCAAAGACCCTCCATCAGTCAGTCAACAAACTGACTACTATTAAACACTTGCTACATAGCAGACAATGCCAGATGCTTCCCTAAGAGCTGCAGATACAAAGAGAGGCAAAATTAGTCAATGTCTTTAGTGAGCTCACATTCTAATGGGGGAGATAATGTGCAAACAACTGTGTACATATGTGCATGCATACAGAGTATATACCTTGTTGGGAGGAATCTCACAGGGAAGGAATGAAGTTTTTAGCAGTGGAAGACAGGGAGACCTGGAAAGGCCTCTTGTAGAAGATGGGACTTGATTTGAGTCTTGAAGGAAGTGTCTGTAGCCAGGAGGAAGAAAAGGGAGGGAAAACATTCCAAACATTCGGGGCAGCCAACCAAAAGGCCCAATCAGGAGCTGGAGTAATGTGTTAAAGGAAACAGCAAGAAAAGGCTGATCCATGGAGGGGACTAAAATGTGGGAAGACTGGAAAGGTATAAAGGGGTCAGTTTGTAAAGAGCTTTAAAAGCCACACAGAGGATTTTATATTTTATAGGAAAGGTACTCATTGCCATTCACTAAAGAAGGAAGTGACATGGTGAGGCCTGTGTTTTAAGATCACTTTGTAACTGAGTGGAGGATGGATGACCTGAAATGAGGAAAGACATGAGGCAGGAAAGACTATTATAATAAGAAGACCATTATAATAGTTTAGATGTGAGGTCATGAAGGCCTGTAAAGTAAGGTGGTGGCACTCCACCAGTGCAGAGACTGTATGAGAGGTATTGTGAAGATAGAAAGGACAGTCCTTGTCATCACATACGATATGTGGGTGAGTACCAGTGAGGAATAGAGAATGACACTTAGATTGATAGGGAAGATACTGGTATTCTTACCAGTGATAGGATTTTTTTTTTTTTTTAGGAAAGACAGTGAATTGTTTTGGACACATGGAGTTTAAGGTGTCTATACGATATTCAGTTCAAGAGTTCTAAGAGACAGTTGGAGATATAAGACTGGAGGTCAAGAAAGAGGTTAGGGCTGGATAATTAGATTTTAGAATAATTAGTACAGAGATTATAATAGAATCCTTGGGATCCAGTGAAGTCACTAGTGAAATAGTATGGAGATAGAGAAGAGGGCCCAGGACAGATCCTTGGGGAACACTCATGGTCAGTGGGTGTGACCTGGATGATGATCAAGCAAGGGAGATTGAGAAGGAGAGGTCAGACAGGTACAATAGGAACAAGGAGAGAATAATGTCCTGAAAACTTAGAGAGAAGAGAGTATCAAAGATAAGCAGGTGATTGACAGTGTATGAAGATTGAGAAAAGGTCAGGAGACGTGATGATTAAATAATCTTTGGTAACTTTGGAGAAAACATTTTAACCTGGACGATGAGGTTGGAAGCTAGATTGCAAAGGGTTTAGAAGAAAGGAAGTGGAGGCTGACTGTAGCTACAAAGGAGAGGAGAGATATAGGGCAATAGCTAATAGGGATGTTTGGATCAAATGAGAGCTTTTGTTTTTAAAGAAATGAACTTTGTCCAGATAGGTTTCACTGACTTAAGAGTTACTGGAGTGGCCATTTGCTGAATGGCCATTCCCTTTTCTCCCTTCCTCCTATCTCACATCACTCAGACATCTTCCTGCTCTAAATCCTCCTTCATTACTGTCTCACATGAGATTTCATGACGCCTTCTTGCCAAGGCAAACCCATCTACATGCTCCCTTGCTCCCAGGTCATTCTATCTCTTCCAAAAGATTGTTCTATCATCCTCATTTTCTCACCATTCTTCAGTCTCTTCTTGCCTGCTGGGTTGGTTTCCTGATACCTGTAAACATGTTCATTTCTTGTTTTTTTTTTCCTTTTTGGAGGGCAATTGGGGTTGAGTGAGTGGCCCAAGGTCACATGGCTAGGTTTTTTGTGTGTTAAATATCTGAGGCCTGATTTGAACCCGGTCCTCCTCTTCCTCTTCCCTTCACCCTCTACTTCCTCCATTTCCCTTTCCTTCCTTGTTCCTCTCTTTCCCTCTCCCTCCTTGTTCTCCCTCCTTACTCTCCTCCCCCTTCCCTCTCTCCACACATATTTATATATTTGTATTTATATACTTTGTAATTGGAGACTCTGTGAAGGAATGAGGGTGGTAGGAGTACTGACACAAGATAGTTTCTACAATAATTTAAGTGAGAGTAATAAAAGCATGAATGAATGTTGTGTGTTAGAGTGAAAAAGTAGGTATAGATGTGAGACTTCTATTTAGTTGGAATCAATAAACTGGGCAAAAGATTGGGTGTGAAGGGTGAGGGGGAAGGACAAAGGAGTCAAAGATGGCTGAGATTTGGCTTAAATTATGGAGAGGATGGCCCTGCCGTCAACAGGAAAGGCAAGGCTTTAGGAGGATGATGAGGTACTGGTGGAACATCATAGTAGAGCTCTCCATCTAGCATTTGGTTTGGGTAGAGAAATTTGGGAATCATCCAGAGAGGTCATAATTGAAGCCATGGGAGGGGATGAGATCACCAAAGGAGAGAGTATATGTAGCAAAGAACACTTTGAATAGAGCCTTTGGGGATGCCCACTGTTTGGATGAGGAAGGAGAAAAATGATATTTGATGTATGTTTCCAGTCTTCTTATACCTCATACCTTTTTAAATACTCTTTGATCCAGTGACACTGCCCTCCTTTACTGTTTCATGAACAGGATCCTCCATCGCTTAGCTCTGGGCATTTTTTTTCTCCTAGCTGCCCCTCCTCCCAACCCCCAAGCCTAGAATTCTCTTCCTTCTCATCTCTACCTACTGACTTTCCTGGCTTCCTTTCATTCTCAGCTAAAATCCCAACTTCTACAGGATGTCTTTCTGAACCCCTCTTAATTCTAGTGCCTTCCTTCTCTATATTGCTTCCTTTTATCCTGTTTATAGCTTATTTATACATATTTGTACATGTTATATATTTGTTGTCCTCCCCATTAGATTGTGAGCTCCTTGAGGGCAAGTTCTGTCATTTTGTATCTGTAGCACTTAGCGTAGTGCCTGGAATATAGTAGTGCTTAATAAATATGCAAATTGACTGACAGTCATTATGGACCTGGTAAGAGAGGCCTTTGAAGCGTTTTTAACGTATCTACCAGAGCTATTTAGTACTGACATAACCTTCAGGATCCAGGGATCTTTTCCACACTATAATAGAGAATCAGAGCAGTATCTGAAATATTTTATATTTATCAGATAATATACTATGTGAAGAAGAGCCTAACTAAATGTAATGAACTTCATTGTAAGGCACTTAATAGTAAGGAGCAAAGCATTTTAGAGGAAGAGAAAAAAAGGCCTCATAGCAGGTATGACACCATTGTCTTAGACAAATAAAATGAATGAATTTTAGATCTAGAAGGGACTTTAGAGATTATCAATCAATTAATACTTATTCAGGAAGCATTTATTAAGCACCATTTTTTTTCGTCAGACACTGTCCTAGACTCTGGGGATGCAAAGGCTAAAATAAAGTAGTCTCTGCCTTAAAGGAGATTACATTTTATTGGTGGAAGCTTCATGTATATACACACATGCATACATGCTCACATATATAAATACACATGTAAATACAAACTAGATGCAAAGGGAATATACTTTTGTTTGTTTTGGAAGGGGAAGTATCAGGAGAGGCTTCATGTTGGAGGTGTGGCTTGAGTTGAGCTTTGAAGGAAGACAGGGATTCTGAAAAATAGAGTGGGAAGGAGGTACATTGGATATTCCATTTAAAGGTGAGAATATGAATGACAGAATTTCCTGTGTGAGGAAGTTTGCCTGAACTGAAGAGTTCATGGTGGGGAGTCACATGAAATGAATGAAGAAAGGTGGGCTGACATTAGATTAAGAAGGACTTGAAATGTGAAAAAGTTGTATTTTATTCTAGTGGTCATAGGGAGTCACTAGAGGTTTTTGATCAGGGTAGTGAGATGGTCTCTTGTGCTTTTGCAGTTACTTTGGCAAAAATTAACTTTAAATATTAAATATCTTAAGCCAACCAAATGACACATATTGACATTTCCTAAAATATACTTTTTGCCAAATTAACTTGGCCAAAGACCCACATTGCTGTTTAATGATAGAATGAATTCTAGACTCTTGTCACAGTATCTAGAAGTTCATTTAGGTTACTTCTCACTGAATGCAGACATCCCCACTACAGTGAATCGATGCGTCCTCATCTCCCTACTGCCTTAATACATGTTGTGAAAAGAAAATGTATTGTAAACTTACTGGTGTACAAGATGGTCTTTTCCATTTTTTTATTAGCTCTATTAACAGATAGGTATTCTTTATTTTCACTTACGCCCACTGCCTTTAACTTTTACCCTTGGTTTCTATTTCTGCCTTTTGGAACTATGCTGAGTAAATCTGTACATGGCAGCCCTTCAAATATTTCTTCAATTTTATTGTCAAATAGGTGGTGATTCTGTTAATGGAATATGCCCTAGGGTAGATAGCCAAGGATTAGGTAGTGCCAGAACTTCATAGTGATACAATTTAAACCTAGCTTTTATAATCATGGCTCGTTTACTTTTTACATTTAAAGACAACCCAAATTTCACATGATTGCATTTAATTTTCATTCTCCCCTGTTTTAAGTATTTAATGATATATTTGTTATCACAGACCTTAAGATTGTAGAAAAATAAACTAAGTTTGATAGCTTAACAAATTTTAACTCTAGTTTTAAATATGAACGGATATGTAGAAATATAGATATAGATATATGGATTTTTCCCCCCCTTTCCAGGTTCTACTTATGGAGCAGTTTCAAACAATCCTACAGATTTTATGGATGAGTTGACATCTGAGTATCATAAAAATGCATTAGAATTAAAGAATAAGGTATGCTATTGAAACTTCACTGATGGTATTCAGTTACCTTTTTTTGTATTTTGTATTTTGAATTTTGGATCTGCCTGATAATTCCATATCATGATGTCTCCATGAATAAGGGAAGACAAAATTGAGTACAGGTTTTGAATTATATTGTTTGAGAGATTAAAAAGAAAAAGACTGTGTTAGATAAAGCATTGTATTGTTTCTTTTCTATGACATGTAGCATTAACAAACTGAAATTAAAATTTTAGGATTATAACTAGAAGCAATGTAATTAACATGAACTCAGGATATGCATATCAGAAACACAGATATTGCGAATTTAGATTATGAAATTAATAAAACAAAAGAAGCTGTGCCATTTATAGAATTATTTTTTGAGTTGCTGAGGGGAAAACAAATGATGTAAGGGTAGAGATAAAATCATGTATTTTATGAAGTTAGGAAAACAGTATACTTTTTCTCATCAATTAGACTTAATTAAGGACCTTTGAATAGAAAATTAGAAATTAAATACAGAAAAACAGAGAAAGGAATAATATCATAACATTGGGTAGAAAGGAGAAATACATAATTATTTCAAAGATCTATGATTGTTTTTTAGTGCAGATTTTCCCCTCAGTGACAGATTAGAGTTCTTCCAGAAGCAGTCAGGGTTAAGTGACTTGCCCAGGATCATACAACTAGTAAGTGCAGGGGTCACATTTGAATTCAGGTCCTCCTGGCTCCAGACCTGGTGCTCTTATCTTCTCATATAGTCTTTAAGACTTTAAGGTCGCCTGATTGAGACACTAAAGTAGGAATTGAGTAGAGGTGAAGGGAGAAAAAAACAAATTCTGTATTCAAAATATTGGGGCAGTTTAATTAGATATTATGATTGAGTATGAGAAACTGTTAAGACAAATATCAGCAAATGAGAAGGTAAAGGTAGGGTCATATAGAAAGAAGCATACATTTGCAATATAGAAGGCAGTTGTCAAATTCCTGTAGATTGATAATCAAAATTTAAAGTGAAATTGGTTCCAAATTCTCTTGTTCAAATGGAGATTTCAAAAATAAAAGGCAGGGCTGTTCTGTAAAGGCATTATTTCAAGTTCATTTTTCTATTACAAAGTCTCAAGATGTTTATTTTTAATACATATTTTAAATGTAATATTTCATGTAACATGTTTTTGTTAAGTTTTAAGTGTTTTTCATAGACTTTCACAGATTTTCATTAATCATTGATAACATTTTTTATCTATTTAGATATTATTTGAAATAGATAAAGAATTACAGATACATTCAGCCTGTGATAAAATTCCTAATTCTACTCAGCTTCCTAATTTTTGTAACTTACCTGTTGGTGAGCCTCTTTCTTCAGGTAAATATCTAAGTACTGTGCTTGGTGCCTTTGGTAAACAAGGTTGCCAATTATACAGAACATGTAAATTAAACATTTTTGTTGTTTGCATGTGTGTGTGTATATTTTGTAACATTCAGACTTAACAAAGCTATATGATTTTTTAAATCTCTTTGGTTAAGTTTATTTCATAAGATCATAGAATCCTGACTCTTAAGACCCTAACTGAAACCGAGAGGGGTTAATGACTTGTCTAAGGTCACACAGGTAGTAAATGTCAGATGTGGGATTTGAACTCAGGTCCTCTTGACTCTAGGGCTAGTACTCATTAAAAATATGTACTCCTAACTTCTTTACAACCCCTAAATTAATTCTGCTTCATCATAAATTCAGATGCACTGTTAAATGGTTTTCAGTATGTATAACTGGCTATGAACTTATTACTTTTGTTTTTAAAGAGTATCTAAGCAGATTCTATTTTATGCAGACTCTCAGAATGTTAGGGCTGGAAGAACCCTGATAGGTTACCTAGCACTTCCAACTCATTTTAGAGATGAGGAAACAGGTGTGATAAATTGCTTGACCAAGGTCACACAAGTAATTAGTACTAGATCCCCATTGCTCTCAAACTCTTTTCAATAAACCCCGTTAGCATCCTGATTGCAATTCAAGTTTCATAGTCACTTTAAACCTCTATTTTGTTCTTTAAATACTTTTGACTCAAATATCACTGATGTGTTTTGCATGTTTGTTCCTATTAAGTTATTTCTACATTTTAGGAGGAATGATTTTAAATAGTTTAGAATTTACAGATAAATTATTGTTTATATTAATATGAATATAGATGATACTGACACAATAAGCCTGGGGTACTATGAAGTTGAGGAAAGATGTCGACAGTCTTTTGCGGCATGGGAGGACAAACAGCGGGAATTGGAGAACCAGGAGACTGAAAAGTTCAGAGCTCAGAGAAATAGAGAAGAGAAGCAGTTGGAAGAGGAAGAAGAAAAGAGACATTGCCGGATGAAGCAATTTGAAATGGAAAAGAAAAAAATAGAAAGTATTCATAAGGTAACATCTGTGAATAATTTGTTATCATTCAGTTGTGTCTGACATTACATTGGGTTTTCTTCGCAAAGATCCTGTAGTTATTTGCCATTTCCTTTTCCAGTGTTTCCCCATTTTAAAGATGAGGAACTGAGGTAAATAAAGGTAAATTAAAAAAAATAACTTGCCCAGTTACACAACTAGTAAGTGCTTAAGGTCAGACCTGAACTCAGGTCTTCCTGACTCTAGGCCTGGTGCTCCATCCACTGCACCACCTATCTGAACTTGTAAATAATAAAGATTCCTGAAAGGTATACCTCCACAATCATTATCTATGCTTGAGATTGAAGTTACCTTATTTAGCACCTGCTTTTGATGTTAAGTACAAGGGCACTAAGAGCAAGCACATAAGACTTGTTGGAGGTGGTGGTCAATAAATAATTAGTAATTTTGTAATTTTTTTTGAGCTTTGCTAGACTTTTTTCCTTTTAAAAAAGAGATTTTTGATTAATATCTGTTGTTTTTTATATCACCTAGATTTTCTACTCCTATCTGTTTCCTCTCCTCTCCAAGAATTATCCTTTATAATAGTTTTTATAAAGAGAAAAAGAAAGAAGAGAAAAAAAATTAGGAAAACCTATCAACACATTGAAAAAAATCTGATGTTATGTACAATGTTCCATTCCAATTGACTTGAATCTCTGCAAAAGAATGGGGAGATGTCTTCTCATATCTTGTCTTCTTTGGTACCAAGATTATTTTTTATAATTTCCCAGTAGTTGAAGCATATTCTTTACAATATCCCATTCCATTTTGATTGTTTCATGGTTCTTTCTCTTTACAGGGTTGTGTCATTGTGTATATTGTTTTCCTGGCTCTGCTCTCATTTTATTTTGTTATTAGTTTATGATGTTTTTATATACTTTTCAGTATGCACCATCTCTGATAATTCTTCCCTGCAATAATATCCCATGACATTCATATACCCTAGTTGTTTAGTCATTCTCTACTCAATGGACATCAGCTTTTGTTCAAGTCTTTACTACCACAAAAAAGTACTGTTATAAATATTTTGGTGTGTGTGAAACCTTTGTTTTTATTTATAACCTCATCGGGGTTGATGGCAAGCAGTGAAATTTCTGCATCAACGGGTATCTTTGCTAAAATTGTAAGTGATCCTTGAGCCTCTAGACTTAAGAGCAGTGCTAGAGATTCTTCTTTAAAAAATACAATATTTTCCCCCAATTATATGTAAAAATAATTTTAACCTCCATTTTTTTATAATTTTGAGTTCCAAATTCTCTTCCACTTTCCCTTTCTTCCTCTCTCATTGAGAAGGTAAGCAGTTTGATAAAGGTTATACATATACAGTCATGCAAAACACATTTCCATATTAGTCATATTGTGAAAGAAAACAAAGACAAAAAAGCCAAGAAAAATAAGTAAAATTAAAAAACAGTGTGCTCTAATCTGCATTCAGATATCATTAGTTTTTTTCCTTTGTAGGTAGGTGACATTTTTCTCTCTTGGATCTTTATATTGCTGGTAATAGCTAAGTCGTTCACAGCTGATCATTGTACAGTATTACTGTTAGTGTATACATTGTTCTCTTCATATTGCTCACTTTGCATTAATACATGTAAGTCTTTCCAGATATTTTTTAAGAAGCATCCTGCTCATTGTTTCTTATAGCACAATAGTATACCATCACTGTTATATGCCACAACTTGTTCAGCAGTTCCCCAACTGATGGGCATCCCCTCTATTTCAACTTCTTTGCCACCACAAAAAGATTTGCTATTTTTGTACAAAGAGGTCTTTTTCTTTTTCCTTTGATCTCTTTGGGATACAGACTTAGTAATGGTATTGGGTCAAAGGGTAAGCACAAGTTTATAGCGTTTTGGCCATAGTTACAAATTGCTCTCCATAATGCTTAGATCAACTCACAACTTCAACAGTGCTTTATTTTCCAAATTTTCTCACATTTCCTCCAACATATATAATTTTCCTTTTCTGTCATATTAGTCAATCTAATAGGTGTGAGGTGGTAGCTCATAGTTATTTTAATTTGCATCTCTCTAACCAAGAGATTTGAAGTATTTTTTTCATATAACTATAGATAATTTTGATTACTTCATCTGAAAATTGACCGTTTATTTTCTTTGACCACTTATGAATTGGGGAATAACTCATGTTCTTATAAATTTGGCTCTGTTCTCACTATATTTGAGAGATGAGACCTTTATCTGATAAAATTGCTGCAAAAAATTTTCTCCAGTTTTCTGCTTTCCTTATCTTGGCTCCATTGGTTTTGCTTGTGCAGAAACTTAAAAAAAATATTTATTTTTAGTTTTTGACATTCAGTTCCACAAGCCTTTGAGTTCCAAACTTTCTCTACCTCCCTCTCTTTCCCCTTCCCCCTATGCAATTGTAATGGGAATGGGATTTTGAAGATCTTCCCTGCCCCTTAATAAGCCTAAGGGAATTTGAAGACTTTCCCTACTTTGAAAATAAACTCTGCTCCCTAATAGACTGAATGTAATTACTTGGAGCCTATGGTGGGAGAAGTTTGCTGACAGGAAGCTGGGAGTCAGAGCTAGACTAGATGGTTGGGAGGACAACACACTTCCCAGGGAGACAGATAGTTTTGTGATTAAGTATTAGTCTTATGTTGGTTTGTGGGAAGGCTAGAGGATGCTGTAGCTCTCTGCTACATTGTGGTGCATTACCTTCTTTGTTGCTATGATGGATTTAGTTTCCTGGTGTTGGGATTTGGTTTTCTGGCATCTGAATAAATGTTTTACTTCTCTCTTCCATATGGAGAGTCTGTTAAATTTTGCAATTGAGCACCATGCAGGTATATTTATAGTGATCGTGGACACTGTAAATATTACATTGGTGCTATAGCAGTCTGATATACGTTCTTCAAATACCTTTACATTAAACATTAGTCAAGTTGTAAAGAAGAATTATAACCAATGGAATGAACAACAAGAAAGAAGGAACAAAACAAAGAAGAGGGAGCAAGTAGTTTGCTTCATTCTGCATTTGTACTCAGTAATTCTTTCACTCGATGTGGATAGCCCTTTCCATCATGAATCCTTTGGAGTCATCTTATAGCCTTGCATTGCTGAGAGGGACCCAGTCTATCAAAGTTAGTCATTACAGATATGAATATGTCTGTAATTGTGTACAGTGTCTCTTGGTTCTGTGCAGAAACTTTTTAATGTAATCAAAAGTACCCATTTTTATGTCTTATAATGCTCTCTATCTTTTGGTAATAAAATGTTCCCTTATCCTTAGAGCTGACAGGTGAACTATCCTATGCTTCTCTAATTTGCTTATGGTATCACCATTTGTGTCTAAATCATGTACCAATTTTGACATTATCTTGGTATACAGTGGGTGGTATTGATCTGTACCTAGTTTTTGCCAAACTGCTTTCCAATTTTCCCAGCAGTTTCTGTCAAATAGTGAGTTCTTGTCCCCAAATTATGGAACTTTGCATTTATCAAACAAAAGATTACTATGGTTGTTTCCTTTTCTTTTTCTTTTAAATTCATTTACTTTTAGTTTAAAACATTCAGTTCCACAAGTTTTTGAGTTTCAGATTTTCTCCCCTTCCCCTTCCCCCCCCACATTGGCATACAATCTGATATAGATTCTACATATACCTTCACATTAAACATTAATCAATTTGTAAAGAAGAATTATAACCAGTGGAATGAACAAGAAAGAAGAAATAAAACAAAACAAAAAAGAAAGCAATGTTTGTTTCAATCTGCATTTAGACTCCGTGATTCTTTCTGTGGATGTAGATAGCCTTTTCCATCATGAGTCTTTTTGGAGTTGTCTTATAGTCTTGCATTGCTGAGAAGAACCCGGTCTATCAAAGTTAGTCATCACAGATATAATTGTGTCTGTAATTGTGTACAATATTCTCCTGGTTCTGCTCCCCTCACTCAGCATCAGGTTATATAACTCTCTCTAGGTTATTATGAAGTCCGTCTGCTCCTCATTTCCTGTACCTCAATAGTATTCCAATATACTATATACAATATACAATATACTACAACTTGTTTAGTCATTCCCCAATTGCTGGACATCCCCTTGATTTCCAATTCTTTGCCACCACAAAAAGAGCTGCTATAAATATTTTAGTGCATATGGGTCCTTTTCCCATTTGTATGATCTCTTTGGGTACAGCCCTAGAAGTGGCATTGCTGGGCCAAAGGGTATGCACGTTTTTATAGTCCTTTGGATATTGTAGTTGTTTTCTACTATGTATAATGTACATACTCTATTCCCCTGATCCACCAGGTGGTTCTTTTTATTACTGCCTTATGATACAGGTTGAAATCTAGTATGACTAGTCCACCTCATTAATTTCCTTGATGTTCTTAATTTTGGTTGAATTTTTATTACTTTTTACAGCACGATAAAATATTTTTGGTAGTTTGGTATGGCATTGAATAAATAAATTAATTTAGCTATGACCAATGAATATTTTTCCAGTTGTTTAGATCTGACTTTATTTGTGTGAAGTGTTTTGTAATTTGTGTTCATATTGTTCCTGGGTTTGTCTTAGCAGGTAGATTCCCAAGTATTTTGTACTGTCTAGAGTTATTTTAAAGTAATTTCTTTTTCTATACCTTGCTGCTAGACTTTGTTGGTAATAAATAGAAGTGTTGGTGATTTGTATGTGTTTATTTTATATCCTGTGACTTTTCTAAAGTTGTTAATTATTCCAATTAATTTTTTAGTTTATTCTCTGGGATTCTTCAGGTATACCATCATATCATCTGTAAAGAGTGATGGTTTTGTTTCCTCACTCCTATTCTAATTCCTTCAGTTTCTTTTTTTTTTTTTTAATTGCTATAGCTAGCATTTCTAATACAATATTGGATGACAAATGGTTATCAGCCTTTTTACCCCTGATCTTATTCAGAAGACTTGTAGCTTATCTCCATTATAGATGATACTAGCTATTGGTTTTAGATACTGTTTATCATTTTAAGGAAAGCTTTATTTATTAATATACTTTCTAGAGTTTTTGATGGAAATGAGTTTTTCCCCCTCAGTTTTTTTTAAACAAATGCTTTAACTTCTGTTTTATATCATTCATTTCCGTCAGATTTTGAGTTACAATCATTTTCCCCCCATTATTCCCCTACCCAACCTCCCAGAATAGTAGTCCCACAAGATATCACTTCCTCCAATCTGCTCTCACCCATACCTTCTCCCATACCCCCATTGACTTTTCCATTAGAGGAAGGTAAGTCTTTGTGTCCCAATGCCTGCACATCTTATCTCCCTATTACAAGCAAAAGAGTATTAATAATAGTATCTGTATATATATTTGAAACATTTAATGTTACGACCTCGAATTTCAGATCCATTTCCTTCCTCCCTTGTCACCCATTCCCTCTGGGGAGATAAGTAATTCAGTATATATTGTACATGTCTGGCTATGCAAAACATTATCATAGTAGATATATTGTACAAGGCTGCTTATAATTCCCTCCCACTCATCCCACCCCCCACCTGGTCCATTCCCTACATGATCCTGTCTCTCTTCTATAGTGGGTACTTCCAACCTCCCCTCACCCCAAGGATGACCTCCCATCCATCATCCCTCCTCTCATCTACCTTCCCCCTATCCTGCTGCAGGTTGAGATATCCCATTTAGAATACATGTCATTTTCTCCCTGAACCAAATTCAATGTGAATGTGGTTTTGCCTTTTTAGCCTTCCTTATTATCCCCCTCCTTTGCTTCCCCTTGCTTCTTCTACATGGGATAGTTTACCCTACCCTGTCTCTCCCCATCTCCTCTTGCCACTTTCCTCTCTCACCTCATAATTTCATCCCTTGAGTATTCTCCCTTCCCAACAAATTCAACCTATGCCCTCTATTCATATATAACTGTAACCATATACACACACATTCACATATGTATTCATATGACCACATACCCTTCTTCCATTATTTTCATAGTGAGAAAGATATCATCAGTCACAGTTATTGCTTTTCCATATAGGAATGTAAATAGTTCAACTTTGATAAGTTCCTTTTGATTTCTTTTCCCTGATTACCTTCTCAGGCATCTCTTGCTTCCTGTGTCTGAATGTCAGATTTTCTATTCAATTCTGGTTTTTGCCTCAAGAATGGTTGAAAGTCCTCTATTCCACTGAATGACCATATTTTCCCCTGAAACAAAATACTCAGTTTTGCTGGGTAGGTGACCCTTGGGTTCATTCCCAGTTCTTTTGCCCTCTGGAATATCATATTCCATGGCCTTCTATCCCTCAGTGTAGAAGCTGCCAGGTCCTGGGCTATTCTGATTGTGTTTCCACAATATTGAAATTGTTTCTTCCTGGCTGCTTGTAGTATTTTCTCCTTGATCTGGGGATTCTGGAACCTGGCTATCATATTCCTGGCAGTTTTCTTTTTGGGATCTTTTTCAGGAGGTGATCTGTGGATTCTTTCAACCTCTATTTTGCCCTCTGGATATAAAACATCAGGGCAATTTTCCATGAGAATTTCTTGAAGGGTGATTTCTAGGTTCTTTCTTTGATCATGGCTTTCAGGTAGTCCAATAATTTTTAAATTATCTCTCCTGGATCTATTTTCCAGGTCAGTGGTTTTTCCCATGAGATATTTCACATTGCCTTCTAATCTTTCATTTGTTTGGATCTGCTTAACAGCATCTTGATTTCTCATAAAGTCATTAGCTTCCATTTGCTCCAGTCTAACTCTGAAGGAATGAATCTCCTCAGTGAACTTTTGAGATTCTTTTTCCATCTGGCAAATTCGACTTTTAAGGCATTCTTCTCCTCATTGCCCTTTTGGGCCTCCTTTGCCATTTGAGTTAGTCTATTTTTTAAGGTGTTGTTTTCCTCAGTCAGGCTGTTGACCCTCATTTCATACTTTTCCTGCATCCTTCTCATTCCTCTTTCCAATTTTTCCTTTTGGGCTTCCCACACTATGGCTTTGCCGACAGATAGGGGGATTTTAGTCCTGAATGTGTGGGAGGGCAACTTCCATTTCTGGCAAGCTGTAAACCCACCCACAACTTCCACCCCAGATCACAATCCAGATCCAGGGAGGTTAAAGCAAGAGCGATTACCCCCCAAGACTGATCGCTGGATCTCCCTACAGTTCGCAGGCCAGGAACTGGAGCTGCCTCTGAAAACTACAAAATGGTGTGTCTCCTTAGAGGCTTCTAGCCCCCAGGGGACGGAGCAGACGCATTCCCCAAATACTGGTCCCAAAGTCCATAGGACACTAACCTCTTACTTTGTCCTAGGCATGTCTATGTTGATAATTCTGGAGTCACCACAGCTCCTGGTGTTCTGGGGTTCCTCCAGCCAGCTGCTGGCCCTGCCGCCCTGGGGCTAAAATCTCGGCTCACACGGACCTGCGCTCCGCTCGGCTCCTGCGCTCTGTGCTGTGCGCGCTGCCGGCTCCCAGACCGCTGCGCTGGTCCTTCCTGCAGGGCTGCTGGGCTGTCCTCAGCGGGAGGTTAGCTTCTCTGTGTCGTTCTGTGGGTGCTGGGGCTCCAGAAGTTGTTCAGAGTCCCCTTTTACATAGTTTGGGGGTAATCTGGGGGCAGAGTGGCTTGGATGAGCTGTTTCTACTCTGCCATCTTGGCTCCTCCCCCCCCTCAGTTTTACTGATATAAGAATTTAGAATTTTAAATTTTCTTATTGTACTCACATAAGTAAATTTGTTCAGCTATTCCCCAATAATTGGTTCCATAAGTTTCCCATCTTTTTGTTGTTAAAAATGATACTATTACTGATATTTTGTTAAATATAGGACATTTCTACTTTAACTGTTCTCCCTTGGGATGTAAACTCAATGATAAGCTCAGTCCATAAAAAAAAAAATATGAAGTTTAATGATTTTTGTTCATAATTCCAAATTATTTAACAGAATGGGTCAACTTAGAATTCTAACAGCAACGAAATACATAAACATACACACATATGCATGTCCACATCCATATACATACATATATTCACACATGTTTTTTGTGTTTATGTATATCTGTGTGTAAATAAGCAGTAATCAGTCAGTAAAAAAAAAACCCAAAATAGTCAACAATAACCAGTCATCTTAAATTATCCACCAATGATTGCCTCTTTTATCCTGTATGTAATTCCAGTACATCTATGAATAGATTAGGGACTTGTTGGGTGGACAGATAGTTATTGTGAACCTCTAGATCAATGAGAGATATAAATATATAAGATAAGGAGGAGATGAGGATGTTTTATTTCAAATCTCAGTATTTATCATGTTTGTTATTCCATTACCTAATAATCTTTACATTTATAATTGCAGTACAGATATTATTAATCAGATTTCTAGGGGTACAATAAATAGCATATAGTTAATAGAGAAATCAATTGTCCCCTTGATTAGTAAAGTTAATAGAGATATCAAGTGTCCCCAAAAGAACCAAATTTAATTTTAAGTAAAACTAAATTATGACCCAAAAGCCTTTTAGTATCCTCATAAAGATGATCCTTTCTTCTTTAATATGCTTCATAAATTTATGTCTACTTCCAGATCAGAGAGAGAGAGAATTTGTTAGAACAAATTATTACATATATATATGTGTCATGTAATTTACAATTAAAATAAACAGATAGTACAGTTTAAAAATTTAGGGGAAAAATCACCATATTTTAAATATGAATTCACAGTTTTGTGGCTATATATAATGTTTATAGTACATTAATATCTCAAAAGAATGGAGGAAATGAGGTACCTTTTCAGAAATTTTCAGTTTTTCATGCATCTTATATATGTATATATGCAGATATACATTAATCATATAACTATATGTTTCTATATATAGGTATATAAAATAAAGCATTTGAATTATGTAAATATATAATTATACATACACATATTTATATATCTCTATATATTATCATTCTCTTCATTATTATATTCTAATTTCATTAAACTCTACAGGACCAATGATTAGTTTATATAAAGATAAATTATTAATTTACAAAGTTTATATAAATTTTAAATCTGCAACTAAAAATTCAAAACCAGTTTTCTAATTATTGTATTTTAGAAGATCAAGTAGTTCTCATAAAGTAAAGACATTTCTCATTCTTACATAAACTTTAGCCAAGGTTTTTTGCAGAACTTGTGGCTAAGTTGGTACTAGGGCATAATGGCTGTTTGGGAAGCAGTGAGAAGGGAGAGAAAAGAACTTCCTGTTCATTACCCCATCCCTATCTCCTCCATAAGGGGTTTCTGGGACTTCCCCCTTTTTTTTCCCCAAATGCTTTATTAACTTCTGCTTTACATCATTCATTTACACCAGAATTTGAGTTACAATTTTTTCCCCATTTTTCCCCTACCCACCACCCCAGAATAGCAGTCCCACAGGACATCCAATCTGCTCTCTCCCATATCTTTTCTCATACCCCCTTAGCCTTTTCCATTAGGGCAAGGTGAATCTCTGTACCCCAATGCCTGCACATCTTATCTCCCAATTATAAACAAAATCATATTAATAATAATATTTATATATATCAAACATTTAATTTTAAAACTTTGAATTCCAGATCCATTCCCTTCATCCCTTGTCACCCACTCCTGCTGGGAAGATAAGCAATTCAGTATATGTTGTACATGTATAGTTATGCAAAACATTAACATTTAGTATGTATGTCATTCTCTCCCTGAGCCAAATTCAGTGAGAATATGGTTTTGCCTTTTTGCCTTCCTGTTCTTCCCCTCCCCTGCAACCACTTCTCCTTGCCTCTTCTATTTTTTTAAGGTGTTGTTTTCCTCAGTCAGGCTGTTGACCCTCATTTCATACTTTTCCTGCATCCTTCTCATTTATCTTCCCAATTTTTCCTCCACTTCTCTTATTTGATTTTTAAAGTCCTTCTTAAGGTCCTCTATGGCCTGCAACCCGCTCATGTTTTCCCCTGGGGCTTTTGGAGCAGGACTTCTGACCTCCCAGCCCTTCTCCCGCTCTATGCTTCAATCCTCTTTGCCCCCAAAATAGGAGTCTAAGGTTGCATTTTTCTGTTTAATTTGTTTCCTTTGCCTTGGCATGTTGCCACTTAATTACTTGACTTTTGGGCTTGTTGCGTCAATAAGGCTCTGCCGCCAGACAGGGGGCCAGACAGGGAAACTTTCATCCTGAAGGTGTGGGGGGGGGGGGGACAACTTCCCTTTCTGGCAAGCTGAAAACCCACCCACAACCTCCACCCCAGATCACAATCCAGATCCAGGGAGGTTAAAGCAAGAGGGATTACCCCCCAAGACTGATCACTGGATCTCCCTACAGTTCACAGGCCAGGAGCTGGAGCTGCCTCTGAAAACTACAAAATGGCATGTCTCCTCAGCAGCTTTGCAGCCTCCAGGGGAGGAAGCTGACACGTTCCCCAAATACTGGTCCCAAAGTCCATAGGGCACTAACCTCTGACTTTTTCCTAGGCATGTCTAAGTTGATAATTCTGGAATTGCCACAGCAGCTGGTGTTCTGGTGTCCCTCCAGCCGGCTGCTGGCCCTGCCGCGCTAGGGCTAAAACCGAGACTCAGGTGGACCTGTACTTGGCTCCCTGCACACTGTGTGCTGCGCTGCCGGATCCCAGAATGCTGCACTGGTCCTTCCTGCAGGGCTGCTGGGCTGTCCTCAGTGGGAGGTTAGCTTCTCTGTGTCGTTCTGTGTGTGCTGGGGCTCCAGAAGTTTTTCAGAGCCCCCTTTTACATAGTTTGGAGGTAATCTGGGGGGATAGTGGCCCCCCTTGCCTCTTCTATATGAGATAGTTTACCCCACCCTGTCTCTCCCCATCTCCTCTTGCCACTTTCCTCTCTCACCTCTTAGCTTCACCACTTAAGTATCATCCCTTCCCACTAAATTTAACCTGTGCCCTGTATCCATGTATACCTGTAAACATACATACACCCATTCACATATGTATTCATATGACCACTCCACCTTCTTCAATTATTTTCATACTGAGAAAGGTTTCATCAGTTACAATGATTGTTTTTCCGTGTAGGAATGTGAATAATTCAACTTTGATAAGTTCCTTTTGATTTCTTTTCCCTGTTTACCTTCTCAGGCATCTCTTGTTTCTTGTGTCTGAATGTCAGATTTTCTATTCAACTCTGGTTTTTTCCTCAATAATGCTTGAAAGTCCTCTATTCCACTGAATGACCATATTTTCCCCTGAAACAAGATACTCAGTTTTGCTGGGTAGGTGATTCTTGGTTTTAATCCCAGCTCTTTTGACCTCTGGAATATCATATTCCATGCCTTTCAATCCCTTAGTGTAGAAGCTGCCAGGTCCTGGGCTATTCTGATTGTGTTTCCACAATATTGAAATTGTTTCTTCCTGGCTGCTTGGAGTATTTTCTCCTTGATCTGGGGATTCTGGAACCTTGCTATAATATTCCTGGGAGTTTTCTTTTTGGGATCTTTTTCAGGAGGTGATTGGTGGATTCTTTCAACCTCTATTTTGCCCTCTGGGTCTAAAACATCAGGGCAATTTTCCTTGAGAATTTCTTGAAGGGTGATTTCTAGGTTCTTTCTTTGATCATGGCTTTTGGGTAGTCCAATAATTTTTAAATTATCCCTCTTGGATCTGTTTTCCAGGTCAGTGGTTTTTCCCTTGACATATTTGACATTGCCTTCTTTTCTTTCATTTGTTTGGATCTGCTTAACAGCATCTTGTTTTCTCATAAAGTCACTAGCTTCCATATGCTCCAGTCTAACTCTGAAGGAATGAATCTCCTCAGTGAGCTTTTGAGATTTTTTTTCCATCTGGCAAATTCGGCTTTTTAAGGCCTTTTTGAGCCTCTTTTGCCATTTGATTCAGTCTTTTTTTTAAGGTGTTATTTTCCTCAATCAGGCAGTTGACTCTCATTTCATACTTTTCCTGCATCTTTCTCATTTCTATTCTCAATTTTTCCTCCGCTTCTCTTATTTGGTTTTTACAATCCTTCTTAAGGTCCTCTATGGCCTGTAACCCACTCCTATTTTCATTTGGGCCAGGATTTCTGACTTCCCAGTCCTCCTCTTGTTCCATGCTTTGATCTTCTTTGCCCCCCAAATAAGGATCTAATGTTGAATTTTTCTGTTTATTTTGTTTCCTTTGCCTAGGCATGTTGCCACTTAATTACTTGACTTTTGGGCTTGTTCCATGGTAGGACTCTGCCATCAGACAGTTGAGCTTCCATCCCAAATGTTGGAGTTTTCTCAGCTGCCGGAGGTATTAGTTGGGTGCCCTCTCTGAAGCCTCCACATGCTCTGCCAATCTGGTCACACACCCCAAGACCTCCACCCCAGACTGCAATCCAGATCCAAGAAGGTTAAATCAAAAGTGATTACCTCCAAGCCTGATCGCCAGATTCCCCTACAGTCTTCAGGCCAGGAGATGAAGCTGAAACTGAAGCTGCAAAAGGGTGGCTGTGCCCCAGCTCCTCAGAGGCTTCTCACCCCCAGGGGAAGAAGCTGACGCACTCCCAAATACTGGTCCTGAAGTCCATGGGGCACTAACCTCTCACCTTGTCCTAGGCATCTAGGAGTTGTTAATTCTGGAAACTCCACAGCTGCTGGTGTTCTGGGGTTCCTCCAGCTGGCTGCTGCTCTGGCCACCCTTGGGCTAAAATCTCTGACTCACAGTGTGTCTTGGGCTTGACTCCCAAAGTGCTGCCCTGGCTGCTCCCTGCCAGGCTGCCATGCTTTCCTCCATGGGAGGTTAGCTTCTCCGTGTCGTTTTGTGGGTTCTGGAGCTAGAGATTGTTCAGAGTCGTCTTTTACATAATTTTGAAGTGGTGTGGGCTGGAGCGCTGTGGAAGTGCTGCTTCTATTCCACCATCTTGGCTCCACCCATCGGGACTTACCTTCTTATAACTAACTCTGTTCGGCTTAGCTTTTTATTGTTACTGTATTTTTAGAATTTAGACATCTGGCAAAGTATTTTTTGAGAAGGCTGAAAACTTTTTTTTTTCTAAATTGAGGGTACTTTTTTCTCCCTTTTTAAAATTTAACTCCAAATTTATAGGGCTTTGAAAAATTGTAACTATATCAATTGTTAACAAAATTCTTTTGTCCCATTTTTTGATGTATATGTTGCATTTTAAAATATCAGCACAGACTGAAAATGGTAAAATAACAAGACTGTACAGTTTCCATTTCAAAGTCATAGCTAAAGCATTTTCATTCATAGCTTTCAAAATCTTTTAAAAGCGTATATGCATGGGGTGGCTAGGTGGTGCAGTGAGTAGAGCGTGAATAGAGCACCAACCCTGGAGTCAGAAGGACCTGAGTTCGGATCCGGCCTCAGACACTTAACACACACAAACAAAAACCTAGCCGTGTGACCTTGGGCAAGTTACTTAAACCCAATTGCCCTCAAAAAAAAAAAAAAGCGTGTATGCAGTTTTGCATTTTTATAGGAAAAACAAACTTTTAAACAGAACCTTTTCAAATTCATTACTAACTTCACATTCTATATATTTTAAAGATAAAACTCCACTATTTTTTTTCTTCATCAATAAAGTATCCCTGAGTCCTATTAGGGAAAAGGTTGGTTCAAAAATAATCATATAAATCATTTATTCAGCAAATGAGGTATGGTTAAGAGAGTTAATTTGCTTTTAACAGTCCATTTGAATAATTAATCAGAGGTCATTGCTTTCTTTCTTTCCTGCTTTCTTTCTTTCTTTCTTTCTTTCTTTCTTTCTTTCTTTCTTTCTTTCTTTCTTTCTTTCTTTCTTTCTTTCTTCTTTTTCTTTTTTTTTTTTTTAAAGCAATTGGGGTTAAGTAACTTGCCCAAGGTTACAGGCCAGTTATTTTTGTGTGTGTAGTAAGCATCTGAGGCCGGAACCATCCCAGCTCCTCCTAACTCTGGGCCAGTGCTCTTAATCACTGCGCCACCTCGCTGCCCCCATTGCTTTCTTTTTAAAGAGATCTTTTCACACAAGAAAAATCAACAGATCTGGTAATAAAAAAAATATTTTCACTTTACCTGGGAAACATAATAAAAGCATAACTACATATATCACATAGGAGATAAGAAGAGCAACTCCTATATTCTCTGATTTCAGCTTCTGTGATAGGTATCAGAAAAGAATGAATGAATAAAGGAATGAACAAATAAAGTATTTATTAAGCACTTACTTTGTGCAAAGCCCTGTGCTAAGTGTTGGGAATTCAAATAGAAAATTAAGATGATCCATACTCTCAAGGAGTTCGTTTTCTTTTCTTTTGCTTTTTGGAGGGGGTAAGGCTAGTCAGTTGAGGTTAAGTGACTTGCCCAAGATCACAGGGCTAGTTTTGTGTTAAGTGTCTGAGGCCAGATTTGAACTCAGGTCCTTCTGACTCCAGGGTTGGTGCTCTATTCACTTCGCCACCTAGCCGGCCATAGGAGTTCATTTTCTAATGGGGAGAAAACATATATGGAAGGTTTCAGCAGTAAGTCATATGGAAAATGTCCTGTGGTCCTTAGAGTACAAATAATATGCCTTATTTTTAATATCATTTCACCTCATAAACGCCTTCAAGGTCCTGATGTTGCACCATTGGATAGTGACAAGAACTCTGTTTTCTGGATTTTCAGTAGCTGTTTCTGTAGAACCTGCAGGGGTAGTTGCTAGCCTGCATTTCCATAGGATGGTGACTGAGGCTATTGGATTGGAAGCATTGTTGTTCCAAAGGCTCTTGAATCTGGAGTCTTGGGCTTTCTCCTTCTGGGTCTGTGGGGGGATGGTGGTCAAGATGGCGGCTTGACTTGTTTAGCACATACTGCCTCTCATCTCTCCTTCAGGACGCCTTGCTTCTTCAACAAGGCTTTTTTACCTGCCTTGTAGGTGTCAATTGGCAATCAGTTGGTAGGACCGACGGGCACCATCTCCATGGGAGATGGATATGAGGGCTGGACTTGGAAGCAGGACTAAGGGGTACTGCCACTCCCAATGCTCCTGAATATGAACTTACTTTTTTTTTCCATATCCAGTTTAATAATACATATATGACAACTTCTCATAAAGTTCAGCACATGTATATACAGGCAAAATTAAATATTGCATGCATTTTGAAAAGCTAACTCCAAGTATCTTTGTTTAGGTTATTTTCTCATTCTCATGTAATAAGTATCTTCATATGCAATAAATCTTGTTTTTCCTTATTTTTCAAGGTAATAATATCTCTGAAGAGTAGAAGAGAAGTCCCCCCCTTTTAAAAAATTTTCAGTTTTTCATATTTCATTCTAAGTGGTCAAATTCAAAATAAAAACAAAATAACAGTTGCTTAAATTGAGCTTCAAAAACTTAGATATTTGGGAAACTTAGATTTTTTTTTAACAAAAATTCCCAGTCTGATACTGTCTAAAAATAGAGTGGTGGATCAGTGGAATAGATTAGCTATGCAATACACAGTAATAAATGACTTATGTTAATCTAGCATTTGATAAATCCAAAGATCCAAGCTATTGGGATAAGAACTCACTATTTGACAAAAATTATTGGGAGAACTGGAAAGCAGTTTGGCAGAAACTAGGTAGAGACCAAGACATTATGCCATATTCTAAGATAAGGTAAAAATTGGAACTTGATTTAGATGTAAAGAGTGCTATCATAAGTAAATTAGGGGAGCATGGAAAAGTTTACCTGCCAGATCTGTGGATAAAGGAAGACTTTTTTTGACCAAACAAAAGAGAAAGAACATTATGGGATTTAAAATGGATAATTTTGATTACATTAAATTAAAAAGATTTTGCACAAACTAAATTGATGTAGCCAAGATTAGAAGGAAAGGAAATTGGGGGTGGGGGGTTTACAGCAAGTGTCTCTGATAAAAGCCTCATCTCTTAAATTTATAGAGAACTGAGTCAAATTTATAAGAATACAAATGACAAATGTTCAAAGGATATGGACAGGAGATTTTCAGAAGAAATCAAAGCTATCTATAGTCATAAAAATACTCTAAATCATTATTGATTAGAAAAGTACAAATTAAAACAATTCTGAGGTACCTCCTCACACCTATCAGATTGGCTAATATGACAGAAAAGAGAAATGACAAATACTGGAGGAAAAATTGAGACTAATACATTGTTGCTGGAATTGTGAACTGATACAACCATTCTGGAGAGTAATTTGGAACTATACCTAAAGGACTATAAACCTGTGCATACCCTTTGACTTGGTAATACCACTCCTTGGTCTATATTCTAAAGAGATTTTTTTTTTAAAAAGGAAAAGGACTTACATGTACAAAAGTATTTATAGCTGCTCTTTTTGTGGTGGCAAACATTTGAAAATTGATGAGATGGTTGTCAATTGGGGAATGATTAGATAAGTTGTAGTTTATCTTTGTGATGGAATGCTGTAATGCTGTAAGAAATGAGAAGCAGAATAGGTTCCTTGAGGCCAGATGAGGACCCCGGTTGGTGGTTGGGCCTATGTGTAGGTTCATCATTTATTTTTCATTTATGTTTTTGAGATTGTAAATTTTTTGTAATACTGATTGTAAATAGGTTTAGCATTTATTTTTGATTTATATTTTTAAGATTGTAAATTTTGTGTAATACTAATTTAAATTTATTTGTTTATTTAGCGAGAAGAAGAGAAGATAAATATTGAACTGCAGCAACAACAGAAATTGTGGCAAGAGAATTTAAAGGAGCATGAGGTAACTTTATTTGTTGTTTTGATTAGGGAGCTGATTAATCTTAATTTAAGATTCTATTCTTGACACCTTAGAGTTTTGTTGTTAGGTAAAGCTGCTTTATTTGATCTAGATGTTAAGCATTATAAAAAACCACAGTTCTAAGAATTTACTGAATGCCAACATTAAATAAAATGACTTGCCAAATAAATATTTTTATAGTATGATTTCCCTTTTGTGATGAAAAAGACCAATATTGTGAATAGCTTATCCTAAGCAAGAGAGTATATTAATTAAGATCATTTTACTCCTTGAACTCAATTGATCTAATACAATTCCAATTGGAAATGTCATCTCCCCCTCTTTGTTTTTTTTTTAATTTTATTAATTTAAAAAATTAATTATGCCCCTAAAGGTATGGAATATTGTTTTGGTAGGTAATGTCCAAGCATACTGATGCATTAAAGGAAACCCTTATTGGGGAGCTACAAAGATGACTGGAAATTCCATGCTTTGAAATGGTTAAACTTTAGAGGTTTAAGTCTGGGGGTTAAACTCTAGGGGTACAAAATCTATTTTCTTGCCACTATGGAGACCATTATCTTTGATGTCAGCTCCTTCACCTCAGGCTATATAAGAATAAGCTGTTCTGATACATTTTTTTTACTCCTAGAATATTTGTGGTAGTTGAAAGAGTAGAAATAAAAAGTCATTACTTATCAGTAATGTTCTGATAACATTCAAAATTTCTTCTATCCCATTCATATGTTTGGAATTCCATATGTGTGTGTGTTTGTGTGAATGTTTATATGTATACACCCATATATCTGCATGCATATACACACAAGTGTGTGTGTGTGTGTGTGTCCCTGAAAATAGCAGAATTCTAAGATGTCTAGGACACGTTCAAGCGCATATCATGTTTCTGCCACTGCTTCTTTATCATTAAGGAGACATCTTTTCTAATAAGATGAAAAGTTCTTATTAGAGTCCTGGGAGCTTTCAGTCTGAAAGCATTAAAGTAATGATTTCTCGTACTCTATCCTCTAATAAATTTGTAAATTCACGTATAATGTATTGAAAACAGTTTTCTCACATATAGGTATTTCTTTATAGTGTCTTCTGTTTCTCTCTGCTCTAAAAACATGACAGTCAATTTCTACTATTGAATACTTTCCACTGTTAGCTATGACATAATATTGCCTAGATTTTCATTGATGTATAAAAATAGGAGATTTGATTATTAGTGTTTTGAAAGAATTAATAAATTTCATATTTTGATCAATTAAATATTTTCCATTCCTTAAGAAATGTGCTTGTAACTTTGTTATAATTAATCAGTTTCAGTATTTCACAATTTAGACTATTGTCTTAATCATTTTATTTATATTTATTTATTTCCTGTTTTAATTTAGGAGTTTATCAGAAGACTGCAGTTACAAATGGAAGAGGAAAGAAGAAGTTTGGGAGACCTAATGGCTAAAGAAAGACAACGTTTGGCAGATCTGAAGCATAATGCAGCCACAAAAATTCAGGCTAAGTATCGAACATTTGTAGTTTATAAAAAGTATGGATCAATTATAAAAGAACGGCTAAAGAACAAAAAGAAAAAGAAAGAAATGCTAGAAAAACAAAAACAAGAATGGAAGGAAACGGCAGACAAAATCCGACAAAAGGATGAAGAAAGAAAGAAAAAAATGGAAGAGAGAATGAAAAAACAAGACGAAATAAAAATTCAAAAACAAAAAGAACAAGAGAAGAGGCAGGAAGATTATGAAAAAAAGAAGAAAATTTTAAAATTTAAAAAAGAACAACACAAATTAATGGAAGAAGCAAAAAAGAGAGAAGAGCTATCTGCAGAGTTAGTAGTGAAAGAAGAGAATGAAAAAAGTGAAGATCTGGTGCTGAAAAAAGAAAACAAAAAAAGTGAAGAGTGGGCAAAAGAATTGTTCATGAAAAAAGAAAATAAAGAAGAAGAAAATAAAGCCAAAGAGATGTCAGTGAAGTTTTTTACAAAGAAAAAAGATATGGCCATAAAGTCATTAGCGGAAGAAGAAACCACTGAAAAAGAAGAGGAAACCGAACGTGTAGCACCAGAAAATAATTTGAAAAAAATAATCGTAGCTGAACAAGAGCCTGTGCAAAAATTAAAACAAGAGCCACTCAGGGAAGGCATAGCAAGACAACCAATCATAACAGAATTTAAAAAAGAACCGAAGGGAAATCTAGGGAAACATCAAGAGCTGGATGAATTAAATATTGAGAAGAAACCAAGTGAGAGTGTAGCCAAAGATTTCACTAAAACACAAAAGGATGAATTTAAAGAAAATAGGACAAACTATGTAGAGTTAAAGCAGGAAAGAGAAAAAGTAAGTTCAGTAGATGAGAACAAGGGAAACGAATTACAAGAAACCCAAGAGGATGAGGGGTTGAGAGATAAACCTGAACAGAATAGAAACAAACAGAATCAGGAGGAAGAAGATTCTGAAATAATAAAAAAGGAAAAGAATGTTAAAAGTCATGAAAAGGACAATCAAGTCAGAACTTCATTAAGCCACATGCCTTCACTCCTAAAAGCAGAAAATAATGAAAATGCCATCAGCAGTGTGAGTGGGATGGTACCAGCCAAAGAAAGTGGCTCTCCAACTATTGATAATGTTGAAAGCTCTGAAACAAATATTCTGATAGATGGTGAAACTGTAATTTTTAACAACTCTGATATTGTTCTAAATGTGGAAAATAATTTATGCAAGGAAAAATCTGTTATCTTTATACCAATATCTAATGATTGCACAGGTGACTCTGATAAAAGCTCATCAGTGTCCCAAGAAACCACAACTGCTCCATCTGTAATGAGTGAAATACCAAGGGAGTTTTGTCGACATGGAGCTGAAAGTAAAAGTATGTCTACTCATTCTCTAAGGAAGATAACAGTTTCAGCTTCAGTTGAAGAAAAGAGACTAGCTTGGATAAAGACCTGTAGACCTTGGCTTGAAATCTTCAGGGAGAACCAAAAAAAGAAAGTAATGAAAAGAAATCGACCTAGGAAGTGCTCAGTTAGCAAGCTGCCTCCTCTGAATGCCGTGGCAATTCTTCAAAGTGGACTATGGAGTACCTTACAACAGGTAGTATACCAATTTCTTCATGGCAGTGATTCATTTTTATACTTAAAGCATTCAGAATATGAATTTTCATTTATATATGTGATACTACTGATTCACACTCTCCCCCCTACAAATATATATGAGGATTTATTAGTATCATTAGTGTTGCCTATTGTCAGTACTTTTTGCACTGATACAGATCACAGCCCCTCTGTGATTCCATAGATGGTCTTCTAGAGTTACTATGGCCATAGCATTCATCACTTTGCAGCCAACCTGGTGATAAATCTGAACTTAGCTAGGAAGATCTTCCTAAAATCCGTGGTCTGTCATCAACTCCATGGATGGTCGAAGCCTTCTGAGCTTGGTTGTATCTGCCAGAGCTTGTGTATCCCTGACATAACCTCTGAGAACCTAAAGCCATCTAGACTTAGTCCTACATATAGACATCTAAACTTAGTGTAGTCTAGAAAAAATATTATTTTTTATAATATGGCTTAAATATACTAGTTTCCAGTTCATTTATTGGAACCATCTTGAAAACACTTTGGGTATTCCCCTTGATTAAGTAAGGTGTAATTTTTGACTCATCCCTTCCTTTGAGTTTGTGATATTTGTTGAACTCTGTTTTCCTGTATCTGAGGTATTGCTTTAGGTATTCCTACTGGGGTGTCCAAAGTTTTACTTAAGATAGTATCATTAAGGAATAGCTTTTGTTTCCTTATGGTAGTCCTGCCTTTTTGTTCTTGGTACCTCCCCTCTTTGGGATTAAAGTGAATTTAACATAAAGTAGGGATTTTGATCAAATTCCTTTTACTACAGAAGTTTGACCACCAGTCACCATACTAATTTTGAAAGCAAATTTTAAATCATTTATAAACTTTTAAAAATATTTCAAAACATGACTAATACATCGAGTTCTTTGTAAACCAAGACAACAGTTTCCCTTACTTTCCTTGTTTGGTATTGGTTTATTTATGAGTGCTCATTCTTCAACTGTATACTAGTATTTCTTGCCTATTGACAACTTTCCTTCTGTTGATTTTCTGACTTGGTAGCTTCGTTTTATGATATACAGCTCACTCGTTGTTTTAAAGCAGTTTGTCTCATTCTGTAAGACCTTTCAAAAAGAACAGGTCATCTAAAGTAGCAATTTATTAAACATGAATCCTTATAAACAGATTGCTAATGCTCTGCTATCCCCACAATTTAAATCAGATATATTGATTACATTTTACAGATGTCACTTTTATTTTATAACATTTTTTTCTCCTTTTTGTTTGAAATAACTGAAGAGATGGAAACAACTGGCATCTTAAGGAATTCCTAAAGACTTCTTTTAGTAAAATAAACATAAAATTGGTAACCCTGGATCATTCCACCATTATGACAGTTTGCTCAGTAGCATACAATTTAAAGATCTTTGATTATAGATAATTAATACCTTTTTGTGTATGATATTCTAAATAACTTATTATCCTTTAGCATTTTGGATTCTTGATATTAATAATAAATTTCATAAGGTATTTATAATTACAAGAATTTTCTAAATACTGCATGTTTGATAATATTTTAGCCACTGATTACATTTTTGTTAGGTCAGGATACCTTGCTTTCTTTATTACACAGCTAAATTGAATAAACTATTATTTTAACAATTTTTCATTTACTTTTTGTTTTGTTTATATATATATATATTTATATACACACATATGCATATACATATATACATACATACATACATACACATGCATGCATGCACACATATGTGCCAATGCAAATGGATAGTGAGTCTGGCTTAGACCATTTCTATATTGACCATAGTATTTTTTGATGGAGAAGCTATCTATATTATTATTTGTATCTGTATTATGATGTGTATATATACATATATATGCATAATGTATATAAACTGTTAACAAATATGTAACATTAAAAAAAAGTTTAGTCCAGATAAACTTGACCACGTATTTATAATGAATCCATAGGGTAAAGTGTGAATTTTATATTGTACTACAAAGAGTAAAATGACTCAACTTCTATATAAATGAGGAGGAAAGTCTCTGAGAATCCTCCGTGATGCATATCTAATATTAAACATCATCATCCATAACATTATAGAAGGTTGTGATTACCATAATGTCTAGGTAAGGGAGAATATCGCTTTCTAGAATAAGACCTAGTATGTTTAAAGTCAGTTTAATATAAAATCACATAGATGTGAATTCAGTTTTTTTTTTTGCCTAGATTTTATTTATTTTTTCAAATGCTTTATTAACTTCTGTTTTACATCATTCATTTCCGCCAGATTTTGAGTTACAGTCATCCCCCCCTCCCCCTGTTTTTCCCCTACCCACCCTCTCAGAATAGCAGTCCCTCTTCTATAGTGGGTACTTCCAACCTCCCCTCCCGCCAAGGATGCCCTCCCATCCATCATCACTCCTCTCATCCCCCTTCCCCCTATTCTGCTGTAGGTCTAGATATCCCATTTAGTATGTATGTCATTCTCTCCCTGAACCAAATTCAGTGAGAATGTGGTTTTGCCTTTTTGCCTTCCTATTCTCCCCCTCCCTTGCAACCACTTCCCCTTGCTTCTTCTACATGAGATAGTTTACCCTACCCTTTCTCTCCCCATCTCCTCTTGCCACTTTCCTCTCTCACCTCATAATTTCACCCCTTGAGTATTCCCAACAAATTCAACCTATATCCTCTATCCATATATAACTGTAACCACATACACACACATTCACATATGTATTCATATGACCATACACCCTTCTTCCATTATTTTCATAGTGAGAAAGATTTCATCAGTCACAGTTATTGTTTTTCCATATAGGAATGTAAATAGTTCAACTTTGATAAGTTCCTTTTGATTTCTTTTCCCTGATTACCTTCTCAGGCATCTCTTGCTTCTTGTGTCTGGATGTCAAATTTTCTATTCAATTCTGGTTTTTCCTCAAGAATGCTTGAAAGTCCAATATTCCACTGAATGACCATATTTTCCCCTGAAACAGTTTTGCTGGGTAGGTGACCCTTGGGTTCATTCCCAGCTCTTTTGCCCTCTGGAATATCATATTCCATGCCCTTCGATCCCTCAGTGTAGAAGCTGCCAGGTCCTGTGCTATTCTGATTGTGTTTCCACAATATTGAAATTGTTTCTTCCTGGCTGCTTGTAGTATTTTCTCCTTGATCTGGGGATTCTGGAACCTGGCTATACTATTCCTTGGGAGTTTTCTTTTTGGGATCTTTTTTTTTTTGCCTTTTCCTCCACTTTATTTCATACTCCCACCACACCACCACAATAATGACTTCTTAATTTAAACTAAAAACCATTAGGGGTCTGGAAAGGTATGTGTGTACTGCGGGGAGGGGGAACGGTGTCACAGCCTGAGGTCTTGGGGGGAAGGGAGGAGACAAAGTCAGTGGATGGTCTTGACAGGGCTCTTGAAGTTGCTGGCTGCCTGAAGCTGCAGTTGATAGGCCATAGGGTGGATCTTGAAGCCATACAGCCTGGGCACAAATCGGTTGGCAGGCCATTTGGGCCTGTACTCAGGATGCACCATGAAGAGCATGTGAGGAAAGCCAGTGCCAAAGTAAGCACCATCTGTGTGGTGGTGCCTGGACGACTTGGGGTTGTAAACATCCATGCACTTGGGGCAGTACAGTTTCACCATGGCCTCACCTGGTATGTCTAACAGTCCAATGGGTAACATGGGCTGGTTTTCACAATATACCCGGGGACAATAGTCAAAGTCTCCCTGCTGTTATTTTTCTAATATCTGAGCGATGCCACAGTTTGTGAGGATGTAGCGGGCATGAATCAGTCCATACAGCATCTCAGCTGCCTGCTCGATCAGGTCACTCTGGTTGGGGTTGTCTTCCAATTCCTCATCAGGTTCTAAGTCGAGGATCATGTCTAGTGCCTGCCTATAGTGGGGCACCTGTTTGTTGAGCCCTGTGAGGTTGAACTTGTCTTGGATATAGTCTTCATTCACCTCACAGAAGCATTCATTGCCATGAAGCCCACAGAACCAGGAGATCCATGATACTTCCTCTGAGCTACTCATCTTTACGTCAGCGGGCCGGGGCTGGGGAAGGAGAGGGAGAAGTTGCTTCCAGGGGCAGCGGCGGCAGCAGCAAAGCCATGCAGCGAAGGCTGCAGACCCGACCGTGGCAGGTGAAGTGGTGGGGGGGTAGGCTTGGGATCTTTTTCAGGAGGTGATTGGTGGATTCTTTCAACCTCTATTTTGCCCTCTGGATATAAAACATCAGGGCAATTTTCCTTGAGAATTTCTTAAAGGGTGATTTCTAGGTTCTTTCTTTGATCATGGCTTTTGGGTAGTCCAATAATTTTTAAATTGTCTCTCCTGGATCTATTTTCCAGGTCAGTGGTTTTTCCCATGAGATATTTCACATTGCCTTCTGATATTTCATTTGTTTGGATCTGCTTAACAGCATCTTGATTTCTCTTAAAGTCATTAGCTTCCATTTCCTCCAGTCTAACTCTGAAGGAATGAATCTCCTCAGTGAACTTTTGAGATTCTTTTTCCATCTGGCAAATTCGGCTTAAGGCATTCTTCTCCTCATTGCCCTTTTGGGCCTCCTTTGCCATTTGAGTTAGTCTATTTTTTAAGGTGTTGTTTTCCTCAGTCAGGCTGTTGACCCTCATTTCATACTTTTCCTGCATCCTTCTTATTTCTCTTTCCAATTTTTCCTCCACTTCTCTTATTTGATTTTGAAAGTTCTTCTTAAGGTCCTCTATGGCCTGCAACCCGCTCATGTTTTCCCCTGGGGCTTTTGGAGCAGGACTTCTGACCTCACAGTCCTTTTCCTGATCTATGCCCCCAAAATAGGAGTCTAGGGTTTCATTTTTCTGTTTAATTTGTTTCCTTTGCCTTGACATGTTGCCACTTAATTACTTGACTTTTGGGCTTGTTGCCACACTATGGCTCTGCTGCCAGATGGGAATTTTCGTCCTGAATGTGTGGGGGACAAAACCGTTTCTGGAAGCTGGAAGCCCACCCATGACCTCCACCCCAGATCACAATCCAGATCCAGGGAGGTTAAAGCAAGAGCGATTACCCCCCAAGACTGATCACTGGATCTCCCTACAGTTCACAGGCCAGGAGCTGGAGCTTCCTCTGAAAACTACAAAATGGAGTGTGTCCTCAGTGGCTTCTAGCCCCCAAGGGAGGAAGCTGATGCATTCCCCAAATACTGGTCCCAAAGTCCATAGGGCACTAACCTCTCACTTTGTCCTAGGCATGTCTATGTTGATAATTCTGGAATCGCCAAAGCTGTTGGTGTTCTGGGGTCTCTCCAGCTGGCTGCTGGCCCTGCTACCCTGGGGCTAAAACCTCGGCTCACGGGAACCTGGGCTCGGCTTGGCTCCCTGCGCACTGGGCGCTGCCAGCTCCCAGACCCCTGCACTGGTCCTTCCTGAAGGGTTGCTGGGCTGTCCTCAGCGGGAGGTTAGCTTCTCTGTGTCGTTCTGTGGGTGCTGGGGCTCCAGAAGTTGTTCAGAGTCCCCTTTTACATAGTTTGGAGGAAATCTGGGGTCAGAGTGGCTTGGATGAGCTGTTTCTACTCCTCCATCTTGGCTCCACCCCCGTGAATTCAGTTTTCTTAGTAATTTTCAGGTCTTCATTTCTGAATAATTTTATCTTTATTTCTTAAAATATTAAAATATTCTAAATCATGGATTTTCTGATATTCATTTCTATATATTTCCTGTGATCATATATGTGTGTGTATATATAAGTTCACTTAATTGCATAAGAATAAAAGAGATTTTTGTTCTCTTTTTGGGGGGGGTGTGGGGGGGGCGGGTTGCTACCTGTGGCCCAGGAGAAGGCCAGTCTAGCACAAGGAATGAAACCTACACTCAGGATTCATACTTAGACTGGGTTCCATACAGGAGAAAGCCCAACTCCTGAAAGAGAGGAGTTAGTATAACCTTACTCCTGGAATTCTGGGGGGGGGGGGGGGTTCATCACCACCCAAATTAACAGTATCTTCTAGGCAATTAGCAGATATAGGACAGCTTTCTCCTTCACTAGGAAAGAAATACTCAAAACATCCCATAAATAAAGTGAAGTATACTATAAATCAGAAAAACATATAATGGGAATAGTATCTGTATGATTTGATATCAGTATTATGACAATTCTATTATATTGTAAAATTTTATGGTATTTCCCCAATATTTGTTGATATTTGGTATGTAGAGTATCCATGAACAAAAGAATGAGTTTATAAACTATGATTATAGGAAAACAAAATAAATAGATCCTGTGAAAATTTTTTGTCATGAGACTGATAGGAAAATCATACTCTTTTCCTCTATTTTCAATTTAATTTTTCATTTGAAGTTCTGTTAGTTATAAACAAGTACTTGTATTCTTTTGACCTATTAAGGGGAACAATATAAAAAAGTGAGATGGTTTAAAAGAGGGTGAATTATTGATAAATATAGAGTACAAATTTACATTAGGCTGGCTTAATAATATTTTTCTTGAGTGGTCATTTAAAGAAATTTGCAAGTCTGAGAACTGCATATTTTCAGTAGAATGGGGTAACAATGTAACTCACTTGTTTTTATTAAATTTTCTAGGTTACTACAGTAACATTTCAGGATTTGCCCGGTTGTAGTCTTTGCACATTGTCAGAATGTATAAATCTTCAGTTATTGACTCTCAGGCGTTGTGGATTAACTGCTCTGGAAGGACTGAATAACTGCAAAAAATTGAAGTGCATTGATGTACAGGTATTTTCTTCAGTTTTTTCTCTCCAGTATTTATTCTGTGATACAATGCATAAAGTTTTGTGTGGATAATTTTTAAAAATAGTGATTTGGGGAAAATACCTGTGACTAGAATAGCTTATAATTCAGTGCTCCTCAGGGAACATTTTAGAGGAAATTAGACAATGAACCTAAATTTGGGAGTAGAGGAAGATACAAAGTGTGGCCTGCTCCAGAGACTACCAAAGCATCATGTTTAGATTAACAGAAGCACCATGATCTCAAATAATGTTTCATTTCTTTTTAACTCTTTCTACTTCTGAGGAAATAGAGTGTTCTTATCAGGGAAATTGGTATTCTTAGCAGAGTTTTTGCATCAATATCAGGAAAAACTTTCTAACAAGGAAAACTGACCAAAAATGGGCAGTCTCATAAGATTTTCAAGCTATTCTTGGCAAATCAATCCATAGTGGGAATTCCTATTCATGTATAGTTTGTACTAGTTGACCTTTGAAGTCCTTCCAGCTCTGACATTCTGATATTTGAAATTTTGTAAAAAACTATTTCTTTTCCAATTTTATGCATTTCTCCCAGTCCTGTCCACTGGTGCCACCTGGAGCACGTTCAGTCTTTTTGTGTCAAAACTTTTCTAATACCTAAAGTGACTCATCAAATGTCCTTTTGAGTTTTCTCTTCTAGCTAAATTCCCTTAGTTCCTTCAACTGTTAAGTCTGTAGCATAGTTTCTAATTGTCTTGCTAGGTTTTTTTTTCCTCCTATGGAAATTCTCTAGTTTATCATTGTTCTTTCTAAGACACAGAACCTGAAACTGAATAAAATACTTTAAATGTGGTCTAACCAAACATAGTACATTGGAACTAATACCTTTCTCATTTTTGGTCTAACTTGCAATTTATAGTAATTTTTTGTCATATCATTGATGCCTTTTCAATTTATTAATTTATTATTTGTACCTGTTAGGTACAAAAACTAACATTATATTTGAAATCTATTAAGAAACCTAGATATTTTCCACATGAACTGTTTTCTAGCCACGTTATACTTGTGTATTAGCTTTTTTTGTGGGTTTCTATGGAACTTGATATTTATGACTGTTCATTTAATTTGATTAGATTTGTAATTCTTTGTAATTATTGTAATCATTCTTGTAATCTCTCAGTAACTTTTTGAATCCTGTTTTTATCAACCAATTTGTTAGCCATACTTTCCAGCTTTATGTTAGTTATAAATTTAATAGTTATGTATCTGACATCTGTGATGGTAAGGGAATTTGAAGATCTTCTTTGCCCCTTAATGGACCTCACTTGGAGCCCAACTAGAGAAACTTCCTTAGGGGAGGCTTGTTTTTCAGGAAGGCCTACACCTTTTGTTACTTTGTAATTAGGCAGTGGGTCACAAAGGTTGTGATGTCATACTCATGCATCTATGCATACATATGAATATACATATACACATTACACACACACACACACACACATACATATATACATACATACATATGCACACAATCTGAGGTAAGGTTTTGCTTGGGGGCTCACTTATGAGAAGAATTGTGTGATTTGGCCAGATGAGACTCTGGGTAACCATTGAGCCCCCCGGTTTTGAAAACCCAGATGTTGGTGCTTCTCTCTCTGATAACTATGTGTGTATTTAATGGTCAGACAGCTAGAAGCCCTGCCTGTTGATCTGTTGAATTGTATTATTTTCTCTGTCTGTATTTTTGTCTGCTTGTAATTCCTGTTTGTATTTTCTGAAGTTCAGGGTGTTGACTTTTTCCCCTGAAGTAAGTGAATGATATATATGCTTGATTAAAGTAAGATTGTTAACTGTTTTTGAATTGCTTTCCTTTGGAAAAGCAGGTCAAAGAACCTGTGCTAGCAGCCATCCTGGGTATGCTAGGGTGCTTGCTGTTGTAATATCTCACCCAAATAATTGGTAAAATTCTTAAAAGCCTGGAGCCAAAGGCAAAATTTTTAGAGATCTTCCTCCAGGTTGATATCTCAACTCATTAAGGACTATTTCATTGTCTAATCATTTAACCCATCTAGTTCTGAAATCATTTAACTTCTGTCATATAGATCGCATGTTTCTCTCTCATCCCCAAGAATATTTGTCAAAGGTCTTGTTATACAATCCAAGTATATTTGTAGCAGTATTACATTCATGTGGTAATACTGTCAAAAATATAAGCTTAGTCAGCTTTGACCTTATTTTGATGTACTTATGCATTCTCTTAGTGACCATCCTTTTTTATAATATGTCCTAGAATTTTGCAAGGAATGGAAGTCAAGTCGGTAATTTGACAGCTCTGCTCTCTGTTTTGTTTTGTTTTTGTTTTTTAAACTTTAAGATGTTTCCCCGTCTCCAGTCATGTGAGATCTCTCATTCTTCTCAGTTTTTAAAATACCAGTGATAGTAGCTCAGAAGTCACATTCATTAGCTGTTTTTGCTACCTTAACCAGCCTAATAACTTGTCATAATCTATTTTTAGTAATCCATACCCAGTAACTTGAATTTGTTGACGACAGGTCAGTGTTCCCTTGATAGCGTTTTACTGATCTTGGATTTCAATTCCCTATTAACCATTCCTGTCCTATCCTTCCCAGTCTAGAGCTCATTTTTGGTGGAAAAACGTCCTAATTAAATTGATGACCCTCAATTGATACAGATTACAACCCATCTATATCTTTTCATCCTATGTGGTTTTTTTGGTCAAATTTTTAAATAGATCCTTCACAAATATCCATCCAACTTGCAAGAGCCCTCCTCAAGTTTAATATTTAAAAAATATTTTGGAGGTACCAATGGAATATTCAGCCTCTCTATTTTTTATCCTTCCTCACATGTGTCATATGATTAGTCTACCTCCTTTTCCATTTATCATAGCCTGTTATATCCCTTATACCATTTCTTGAACATGAATAAGTTATCATTGGAAGTATACTGCAATTTGCTTGCATCTATAATAAATCTCTCCATTGCCTTTTTGTTAACCATCAATTTGAATTCTTCAGAAATTGTGATGTTCCAAGCTTTACACCAATAGGTAATTACTAGGAGACCATGTGTGTTGAAAAGATAGGTCTTTGCATCAGCTTGGAGCTTGGAATCATTAAAAGCACTTCATAATTTACCAAATGTAACCTACTCTACTCTCTTATGTCTCTTCGAATACTTTCAGGCTTAACTTGATGTTCATCCCCAGTGATTGTCCCAAATATCCATACTCAATATACTATCTCAAATGTACCGGCAATCTGATTACACATCATAATCTATACATGGTTCAGTGAACATTTGGGTCAAATCTGGCCCTTTTTTTGTTTTTGTATAGCAATAAAACTTTTCGTGGGCTGTGCAAAAACTGGATTAGTCCAAAGGCTACAGTTTGACCTCTTTTCTGGACAATAAGAGTTTTCCTTATTTGTTTTTTCTTGTATGGGTTATTAGGCTAATCTCTTTCAAATAATTGTGGATTTTATTGATGAGTAGATGAATGGTTCTCCAGTCTCTTAATTTTATGTTATTGTTTTGTACACTTCAATCAATGAAATCATACTTTTACAAAGACCTTTTTATTTTGTTTTGTATTTGTAAGTATCATTTCTGAACATTACCATCCCTGAGACTGTTCTTATGGCACTATGATGTTTCTCTGTATTCATTCTGCCATTGCTTTTACCTTCATTTTTTTGAAAACTCAGTTGATCATTAAGTTCACAGTGTGTTTGCATTGCTTTTTTTAAATACTAGTGCTTTTTTTCTTAACTCATCAAATTCATTTTTTCTTGTGACATAAGAATTTATATTTTGAACCTGTTTTATCTTTTTGGGTTCAGTTTTCCCCATTCAATTTAATGAGGATCCTACTTATCCTTTACTTGAATTCTTTGAAATCTTAGCCTTCAAACTTATTTGAACTGATACTGAATGAAGTAAGCAGAACCAGGAGAACACTGTACATAATAACAGCAATATTGTGTGATGATGAATTATGATGGATTTAGCTCTTCCCAGAAATACAATGATCAAGACAGGTACAAAAAGACTCATGGTGGAAAATGCTATCTTAATCTAGAAAAAGAACTATAAAGTCTGAATGCAGAATAAAGCAGACTCTTTTCACTTTTTGTTGTTTTTTTGTATATCTTCTTTATTATGGTTTTTTGCTTTTTGTTGTTTTTTCTTTCTTATGGCTTTACCCTTTTGTTGTAATTCTTTCACAATATGACTAATATGGAAATATATTTATATGATCATACATATATAACTTATGTCAGGTTGCTTGTTTTCTTGGGGAGCAGGGGAGAGAAGGGAGGCAGAGAGAAAAATTTTGAAATCAAAATCTTATAAAAGTGAATGTTGGGAACTATCTTTACATGTGATTGGAAAAAACACTATTAAATGGGGAAATTTTTTTTAAATTAAAAAAAATGTTAGCCTTCATTATCTAGAATGTGCTAGATTATGCCTGGTTTTCTTTCTTTTTGATTTTTACAAAATATAAGTTGGAATGGTCACTTCCAATATCCTTAGCATTTCTACTTTAATAGCTTATTGTTTAGGTCATGCTTAGAGTAGTAGTTTTCCTCATTACTTTCTCCATCTTTTGAAGATCAAAATGATCATTGAATCACATCAGAAATTTGTTAACTCATTAAATTTTCTCAGAGAATTGCAGCATTTGGGTGGGTAGCTTAAGTATCATGTCCCTACACTGTGATGGGGCAAGTAGGTGTCACGGGGGACAGAGAGCTGGGCCTGGAATCAGGAAGACCTTAGTTCAACTCTGACCTCAGACATTTATTAGCCACATGACCCTGGGCAAGTCACTTCACCCTATTTGCCTAAATTTCCTCATCTGCAAAATGAGCTAGAGAAGGAAATGGCAGCTCCAGTATCTTTGCCAAGAAAACCTCCAAATCCCCAAATTGGGTCACCGAGAGTCAGACACAATTGAAATTACTGAAAAACAGCACACTGTGATGCCTTTCTGCCACTACTGTGATGCTACCTGAACTCATCCATTTCCTTCCTTTGGCCTAGTGATACTGCTGCCATGAAAGGATTTCTGTCTCCTCCACCATTGATTCTAATCCATACTTCTCTTCTTTGGTTTGTAGATTTCACCTTAAAATGTTTCTTTATAATATATAACTCGAATTCTTGCATCTCTTATTTAATATGTTCCTTTTGACAAAAGTATATCCTTTTGTAGTGTAAAGCCACGCACGAGCAGCTTTCCAGAGGACTGCTGCTTGTGAACAGCTTTCAAGATTATAATTACATAGTATAGCGAACTCTCTATTCAATAACAAATCAGATCAAAACATTCATAGAAAATCAAAACACAGCATTCACAATGTTACAACTTATCACAGAAAATCAAAATACAGCATTCACCATGTCACAACTCAACAATTTATCACTAAAATGGCCACATACCTTTCACCAAAGTGGTCACATAGTTTTAAACAAAGTACATTCATTTAGTCAATCATAAAATCCTTAATTCAATCACAAAGTACAAAAGTCAAAGTTCTCCACCCCTAGGTCACAGTAAATCATAATCTTCTCAGTCAGTATACGATATCCAAGTAAACTCTTCTTTCAGCTTGACTCGAGGCTGGCTCTCAGCTTCCATGGTTCCTCTTCCATGGTCCCAGCTCCAACTGTCACCTGGGTTCAAAGGCGGGCAGCTCCCAGTTCCTTGTCCAGCACCTTATCTAGTTCTTCGTCCAGTTCCCATTCCATATTGAAGTTTGCAATGTCCAGTCCACTTCAAGTCCTTCACAGTTCCTGTTTCTGGGAAGACAAAGCTTGACAGAGCCACAATAATATTCATGAACATTGCCGGTACCACCATCATCAATTCACTGTCTGCCTGTGAAATCAACTCAGACCCACCAACAAGGTCTGAGAACTCAACACACATCATCAACCTCGAATTCACCCACAAAGTCCAAGAGATCAGCACAAATCATCAACAGAGGTGTGGGATACCACAAGTTTTCTCCTCCTTGACTCTGCCACCACAAGAGTCCTCAATTCTGCTGCTTCTAGCCTAGAAATTCTCCTCATGTATGGCCATTAGCTCCTCCCCTTCCTGTTGCAGGAGTTCATGAGTTCTAAGGTTCACAAGTTTTGGGGTTCACATGATCTGTTTCTTAACAGACTTGATACAAGTCTCAAAAGAAACTTGAACTGAAACATGGTGTTAATTCAATAGCTAAAACAATGTGTGAACTACTTCTGTACTTGCCATTACATGTAGCCAAATTCTAGTTATGAATTGCAGCTCACCAAGGCTTGGTAATAACATTGAAGTTGAATTTACCTTGTATTAAGTTCTCTAGTGGGCCTTGTTTATTTATTCTGAAATTTGTAAACAATTTCAAAGCTATTTCTTCTACCCTTTTCCCCTAAAATACTTGTTTGAAATGAGATCCTTAGCTGTCTCTTGGTTCTTATTGCTAACCTTCCCAGTTATTTGCAGGTGTACTTTACTTGTTCATTTCATGGTGGGGGCTACCTTTGGGTTAGGCTCTCCAGCCTTTTTCTTTAGAGGGTGGGCATAGCAGGGGTTATCTTGCTTTGTCTTCTTTTCCTAATGTGACTTTACTTGCCCATTTGTGCTTGGTTTGCATTTAACAGATTTTTGGCAACTTCTTACAAAGACTATCTGTTCTTAAATGTTTTCTTTGAAAAGTCTTATGAAGAAATCCATCTGGCTATTTCTCACTTTGACCCTTTCTCTTTTCTCACCACTTCTCAGAGTTCAGGTATTACCTACTGGTGTTTCACTAACAGCCTCTTTTATCCACGAAATAGTAGGCAATATGACTTTGGAGTGACAATTATTTTGTTATTTGTTTTATCCACATTTGACAGAAAAGGAAAAGAAGGCTCCAAGAGATAATTTGCTTAAGAAGAAAAATTTTAATAAATGTATTAATGGCAGGTCTGGAAGCCAGATATTCTGATCCCTACTTTGGTTACTCTTTCCACCACATATATGATATAGTATTTATTATATATAATATGTAGTTTATTACATATTCTATAAAATCATAATAATGAATAATACATTTATGATATTTTCATGATTTTTTTCCACAAATTTTGGGTTGAGAGTTGAATAAGTCGAATAAGAATTTCAGTTGGAAGACTACATCATCTCATTCAATTTATTATTTGACCATTTGAAAAGTAGTTTGTGTGAGCCTTTTTAAGCACATCAGATACAACTTGGATACTTTTTTTTGGTTAATATCTCACTAAAATATAACTATATTTGTGTTTTTATTTATTTCAGGGAAACCAGATTCAGGTTATAAATTGTGAGAATTTAGAAAATCTCTGCATCCTTCTTCTGAATGACAACGAACTGACTTCTTTTCATGGATTGGATGGTTGTAGTAATATTCGAAATATTGAAGTTTCTAATAATAAGATCACCCGAATTGGTGAGAAAGCATACTTTCTATATGTAAAATCATATTTATATATTGTTTGATTTCATTTTAGAATAGCTCTAGCAGCAATTGGACCCTATGCCTCTGGTGCAGTCGAAAATATAGGGGTGGCTAGGTGGCGCAGTGAGTAGAGCGTCGGCCCTGGAGTCAGAAGGACCTGAGTTCGGATCCGGCCTCAGACACTTAACACACAAACAAAAAACCTAGCCGTGTGACCTTGGGCAAGTTACTTAACCCCAACTTCCCTCCAAAAAGCAAAAAAAAAAAAGACTTTCTGTTAAGGGGGTGGCTAGGTGGCGCAGTGAGTAGAGAGTCGGCCCTGGAGTCAGAAGGACCTGAGTTTGGATCCGGCCTCAGACACTCGTGTGACTTTGGGCAAGTTACTTACCCCAATAGCCCTCCAAAAACAAACAAAAAAAATGTATAAAATGTTCATCCACTATTTCAAGAATGCCTATACCATTAGAATAAGGTGGGCCTTGGTTTTACTCTGGTAGCCAAATTAGCTATTTAAATTGCTGCCTAGAGAGCTATGGTTCTATTTTTTTAAGTACTCAGTAGCCAACATTGGAGTATTATAACATTTCAATTCTCAGCAAGGAGCATTAAAACAATCTAGCAAGTCATTAATGGATATATGACAATGTATTTGAGGGTGGAGGACATGCCAGAAAGAAAGCCAAGAAATGTGATTGATGTTGGTCCAGCATAGGTACCCTTTACTTTCAGACCTCAAATGGGTACTCTAGGACTGTGGGAAAGCCAAACAAAGGCAGCTGTTCTCATCTGAAGCCACCTAGGTGGGTCTACTCTCTGAGGTTAGTTCTAAGCTTTCCTGCTATTTGTTGGTATATATTATGGGATAGCTCTTAAGAGTCCCCTCAGTGAATGTGAATCCCTGTGGTTGAAGGGCAGGGATGCCTAGAACTGAATAGAACACTCACCCGAGAAACTTCCAAACTGTCAGGGTTTATCTGAACTCGAAGAGACTTTCTCTGGATGATTCTAGAAGGATGGGAGGGGAGGAAGGGGAGAATATTTTGCCTACTATAAAACTTGTCTGCATTTTGAAGAACCTTAGAGCACTTTAATGATGATGAGTATTAGGATCCTTTCGGAATATTTTTTATACTCTTTAGTAATTTTATGTTTCACTAGTTTGAAGAGAAATAAATTTATCTGATTGCAAGCTGAATACCTTCTTGCTAATTATAAATTCTTCCCTGCTATAGTCACTCTTACCTTTTCATTTCTTCTAAGGCATCTAACCTCTCTGTTCCAGTTTCCTTATCCATAAAATCAAGAAGCTGTCCTCTTAGGGCCCTTTGAACTTTAAACCTATGATTTTTAATAATAATATGTATGTATTTGTGTACATATATGCACATGTATGTATGTATGCTTTATATGTATGTAATAATACATATACTTTTACTTATATGTAATTATCATTTTCCATATCATGGATATCAGGGGTGTGGCGCCCCTGTGATCTGGAAAATCTGTGTAAAGTTTTTTGCCCTTCCTTTGTACCAGAGAAGTCCAAGTTATTATGGTATTACTGGATAAAATATATTGATATTATGCAATACTATACATATATTTTATTCCTGAGTTTCTAAATTCTTTCTGTGTCATCTGCTGGCCTTTGCATAATATCGTGATGTGACTACAGCAAACGCCCTCCCCTTCCCCAATTCCATTTAATTTCTTCTGTTGATCCAATCCACAATATATCAAAACTGACACGGGGAAAGCTGCAGTGTGGAAGGGATAACTCTATATGTTTTTCTTTATTCAAATTAGGGAGAGTGTTACATTTATGTACTACAGACAGACAAACTCAGATGTAAATATCTGCCTATACTGTGTTTTCAGATTCAACCTTTTTAAGTTGTATGCTGCCTTCAATGGGGCCACCCATGAGCTTTTAACATTTAAATACTGATACTTGGATATAAAATTGTTGATTTAAAACTTTGAGTTTAAAATGCATGCTGAAATAAATCTTTTTCTCCCTCACTTGGAGAGAGCACAACTGCATTGAAATATATGTTAATGTTATTGGCATTCACTTGAAGGAATCATGCCAGTAACCTAAAGGCAACTAAGAAAAGAGACTGTTTGTAAGGAGAAATGCTTAAACTTCCATTCATCCAGTTTTCCTTGCCAGTAAGAGTGTATGGACTTTTTTGTAGTGGGTGGATTTCCTGAGGTGTAGCCATATGCAAGATTGATGTGAAATGTGCCACGATATTAATTGATGTGCCTGAGGTATCTCTGTGTAGTGCAGAGCACACAAGGTAAAAGGCCCCTACGCTGTCTGTTGTATACAATGAAAACACTGTATTTATTGAGTGTGAGAAGTTTGCAAGAGAAATTGGATGGGCAGGAAGATTAGAGCTGCTGGGGTCTCTGCTCCTTCATCCTCAGGACCTGCCTTCGAAGGGTCTGGTTAAGCCTAGGGAGCTGCATTGACTTTGACTTTCAATGATATATTGAAAGCAAAAAAAAAAAAAATCTCATGGCAGTACACAAAGATAGACTTGTCTTTATAAGTGAAAAATGTACTTCTATCCTGTAATATTTCTATGAGAACTGAAATAAATTTGGAAGGAAAATAAAAAATAAAAAAAAGTAAAAAAAAAGAAGGGTCATGTATTCAGTTTTCAAATTTAGGTTTGTAGATGTTTCCATGAGATGAATAATTAATTACCTTACAGTGCTAACTATACTTACCAAATTCCAATTAGAAAACTTTTGTGTAAATTCTTATTATTATTGATTTTGTTTGCATGGAAGTGATAAAGAGTTAGGGTAACCATGTCTGTGGAAAAGGTTTTTCCCCCTTTGACCTAGTAAAACATAACATTTACTTAAAATTGTCAAAAAAAGTCAATTTATGAAATGTATCAAAAAAACATTAAAATTTTTGTTGTTTAGTTGTTTCAGTCATGTCTGAATCTGTGGCACCACTTGAGATTTTTTGGAATGGTTTACCATTTCTTTCTCCAGCTCATTTTACAGATGAGGAACTGAGGCATACCTGCTTAAGTGACTTGCCTAGGGTTATAGCTAGTATATGTCTGAGTCCAGATTTGAACTCAGGAGGAGAAGTCTTCTTGACTCCAGGCCTGGCACTCTACCCATTGTGCCTTAAGATAAATTTAGTGGGTTTTGATTCAATTTTTAAAATTGAAAAAATACAATAAGCATGATATGTAGTTTTGTATTTAATAACATTTTTTCAAATTTAACAGTACTACTGACTGCAATTACTGATATATATTAGTTTTCTGTAAAGTGTTTATATAATTTTATTAATTTTTACCCATTAAAATAAATATTTACATAAAACATTTCAAAGTTGTTCCTCTGTGATGTGAGAAAATATTTTTATATGTGGAAAAATCAACTATTATAAAATTTTAGTCTTGGTTTATTTCCTATATTTTACAGAACACTTAATATAGAAGAAAAACATTTTCCCATTCCTTATATTGTATTAAGGTCATTGCCTCTATTTTTCCAGTATAATAGTAAAATGATATTTTAATTAGTATTAGTTATATAAGCATATTCTAGATACTCATTGCTAATTTTAGAATAATTAATTTAAGCTAGTAATGCTGGTAAATTTATTTAGACATCTTGGAATATTTCTAGTACTTTAGGTAGACTCCAAGAATCAGTGAGAAGGTGTAGATAGGTTTTCAGGGCTGTAGGGCAATATTTCTGGCAAGTGTGGAGGTAAAAATTAATTTTCAGTGAGTTATAACTGTTTTCTACATATTTGAAAAATGTAGAAAATAATTAAAAGCAGGTATAATTTAAAGTAATAGAAACTCCCCCCAACATTATTCTCTATTTTATTGATGTCTAAGAGAAACATCTTAGAACTAATTTTTTTTCAAATATATTTGCAATAAGAAATCAACAAGATATAACAATTTAAAGGTAAATTGATTTTTCACATCCTGTAATTTATATTTAAAAGTGGGAGTAATATAATGGAGTGGACATTAATCCTTTCATATTTGTGAACTATTTAGAAATAAAAGAAATTTACTTCTATTGACCAGTGTCTAGTTATACTGTATTAAAAGTATTCTTAAAATAAGTAACTATAAAATTTCTGCATTTACAATTTAAAGGAAATTGGAAATATTTGTATCATTTTTGTAGATATTGGGCAAAAATAAGAAAAACAAAACAACACCTGAAATGTAATCACTTTTAGTAAAGTCTGTTACTGTGATGTCCAGATTAGGGCATGAATTGGTGAGGCAGTTAGTTCATGTGTATCTTGAATTGTCAATGCATATAATAAGGCAATGAGAAAAGCCCATAGTTGAATATGTAATTAGTCTGGATTTCACTTAGGATATTTCTTAGTGCTTTCAACAAAACAAGTTCACATATGAAAGCTCTTTTAAGAAAAATTTAACCAGCAGGTAAATGTTATTTCTGATCTAATAAGTTGATCATGTAGATTTTTCAGTGTCACAGAACAAGGGAAAGAAAATAGAGATCATATATAAGATGCTTTTTAAAGATGTTTGGGAAATAGCATTAGTAAATTGTTCGTTTATTTTCAGCGTTGAAGGTGCAACTTCGATTTCTTTGCCAAAAAAAAAAAATATACTAAACTTCTGTTCATAGTAGTTATGGTGGTAGCAGAGCAATTCAAATCTTTTCTTCTAGATTTGCTCAGTTTTTGTGATTGTGTAGTGAAATGTTTATGGAAAATTTAGCCTTTAATGATATGAAATGATTGGTTTCATCCATCCTTTCCTGCATATTTTTCCTTATAAACCAGTACGGCTGGGAACAGTTCTGAAAGTAGAGGAACAAGTTTTTGAAAAATCAGTGGGTTCTCTGCACCTCCCATACCGCCCCACCCCCCCGCCCCCATTTTCTCTTTGGATTAGAATGAAGTGATTAGACGTCCACTAGATGGTGCCATTTTGCTTTTTATCTTTTACAGGTAAACAGGGGACAAGCTTAGAGAATTTTAGAAAAAAGAAGCATCTTGCATTCAATTTAATTCAACAAATAGTTACTAGATGACTACCATATATGATGCAATGTGCACTGTGCTGGGAATACAAAGAAAAAATAACACACATCACCTGCCCTCAAAGAACATATTCTAGAGATGAAATTTTAGAATCATCTTTGAGCAGACTTTTCCCTTCTTTACTGCTACATTTAAGCAGTTGCCACAAGGCCCATGATCCTATGATTTTTACTTTGTCAGTATCTCTTAGCATCAGCCATGCCACTCTCCACTTATTCTGTCTTCACTGTGGTTGAAATTCTTGCTGATTCTTGCCCAGACTGTCATAATAATCTCTCAAATGTTATCTGTCTCTAGTTTCTTCCTCTTCTAATCCATTATTTTATCCTGGTCCTTACGAAAATAATTTTCACAATACACAGATCTGGCCATGTCACTCCTTTGCTCAAAAATCTTCAGTGGCTCTCTATTGCCTGGAGGATAAACTAGAGACTCTTGTGTTAGCCACATAAAGCCCTTTACAATCTGTCTTCAATCTTTCTAGCCTTACTACCCCTCGCATAATCTACATTCCAGTCAAACAGGACTACCCACTGTTACTTGATCTCATCCTGCTTTCTCCTTTCCCTGTACATTCATGCAAGCTGTCACTGTGGCTGGAATTCACTCCCTCTACTCCTTCAACTTTGGAAGTCCTCTTTTTCCTTCAAGGCCCAGCTCTTTCACTCCCTTGATGTAAAACTGAATGGTATAAATACATGGAGACCTAAAGAAAGTATTCTATAAAATATGAAAAGGAATGTTTTACTCCTAGTTTGGCCTAGGATGGCTGTCATTTAATCAGCCACTGAAAGCCACAGCATCTCATAGCTGGAAATTACCTTAAAGGTATTTTATCACAGCTTTTACATTTTCATAATGGGAAATTGAGGTCTGGAAAGGTTTAGTGTTCAAAGGTTGCATAATAAGAGTTAGAGCTAGAGCCAAAAATCAAGTGTCCTGACTCCCAGTCTTCTCACCATACCAACCAGATGGCTAGAATACAACATTTATTGAACACTCTTAGGATGCATAGGGCTTCACTCAGTAAGACATTACACTCTCAATATAATGATAAGATGACATTTTTATAATAGTGTTCATAAAGGAATCTAATCTGATGACTTATGGTAGCCCTGGGTTCCCAAAGGTAAATATAATGTCTGGTATGAACTACCAAGCAAAGCTAGAAAAGTTTCTGTTACAGTTAGTGACAGACTCAATGTCTCTTTTTTGAAGACTAGCCTAAGTAAGTTAAAAACAAAACAAAACAAAACTCATCTATAGATTGGCTGCATGTTTATATATTTTTTCAACCTTACTGACTCTCAAAGAAAATTTTCTTCTTGGGGTTGTTCACATCAACACTGGGGCACCTCGGGAAAAAAATTGCAGATCCTTAAAGTATGACAGTAAAAAGTTAAAAAAGTGCTGTGATTTTATTGTTATCAGAAAATGTTTTTTTTTTTCTTTTTAGGAGTTTTTTTATTCATGTGAGTTTCTTTGAGAAGAGTTTTCAGAGAAAGTGACTATGTGAGGAATTTACAGTAACCAAGAGTCTTCTTGGGACTGTTACTGGATTTTGAGGGATTCTAGGTAGTTCCTGGAAATAAAAAGACATAAAACAAAACAACTCCAAACCAAAAAAAGGAGGAGGAGGTGGAAATTAAGGATTAGGAGGAGTTGGAAATGAAGCAGGAGGAGGAGGAGGAGGAGGGGAAGAAGGAGGAAGAAGAGGAGAAATAAATACAAGATGTCCAGAAAGTAAAAACAAAAATAATCGTTGTATTTAGTAACTATATTGACCACTCACCTTGTCAAAAAACCTCAAAAACCCTTTTGTTTCTGAGATTACATGCAAACACCAGCCTGGCATTTAAAACTCCTCATTTTGCCTCTAGTTTACCTTTCCAGCCTTGTATACCAATACCCTTCATGGCCTTTACATTCCATTCAAACAGTTCCCCAAAGTTGATATTATTTCCCACCTCTGTTCCTTTGTACTGTCTATTCCAAGGCCCTAGTTGTTCTCTCTAGTTCCACTTTTTATAATCCCAAATTCTGTCAAAGCCCAGCTCTTGTGTCATCCTTTACATGAAGATTCTCCCAGATTCCTTAAAGCATCATACTTCTCTTTTTATATGTGGGATCAGACCAGGAGAACAAAGATCCCTTGAGTATAAGAACTTTTGTTCTTTGTTTAGTCTGCATTCTTCAGCACCTGGCAGAGAGAGTGACTGCATACAATAGATTCATAATTGTTGAAGTAGATTAGGTCAGAAATCGAGAAGCAGTTCTGGTGAGGAAAAGAGGAAGTTATCTGGTGAGCCTTTTGTATGTGCAAATGTAACTCACTGATCAACCTAAATTAGAAAAAGAAAGCTTTTGTCCTTATCTTGCTCAGTTCCACAGATTTCACAGTATTTTCTGGACATTTCCAGCCATTCCATAGGCATGTAACTTTATTATCCTCCTTTTCCAGCTTTCCTTTATATATTGATTTTTCCATTAGAATGTAAGTTCCTTGAGGACAGGAACTATTCTGTTTGCTGTTATTGGTATCATTAGTACTTACTTAATACTGCGCCTGGCACATTGTTGTTGTCATTCAGTGCTGTTTGACTCTTTGAGACCCCCATGGACCATAGCATATCAGGCCTTTCTGTTCTTCTCTATCTGTCCAAACTCATGTTCATTGAACCCATGACACTATCCATCTCATCCTCAGCTGTCCCCTTTTTCTTTTGCTTTCAATATTTTTAAAAATCAGAGTCCTTCCAATTGAACAAAAGAAGAGATATGAAAGAAGAAAAAAAGATGCATTCAAGCAAAGACAATTGCCACATTGGCCTTATATAAAAATCTGTATCTCATTCTTTATCTTATGTCCCTTACCTCTTGGGCAGGAGGTGAGAAGCATGCATCATCTATGATTACATTACAATGTAATCATAGTTTCCTTGTTCAGAGTTCTCAGATCTTTCAAAATTGTTTTTCTATATGATATTGTAATGGTATAAATTGTTCTCTTTATGCTCAATTTGTTCTACATCAGTTCATAAAGGCTTTTACCTTTTTCATATTTTCTCTGAAAACTTTCATTTGAATATTTCCTCTGGTGCAGTAATATTTCATTATATTCATTTATCATAATTTGTTTAACCATTATCAAATAATGATGATGATGATGATACCTAGAATTTATATAGCATTATAAAGTTTGCAAAGTGCTTCAATATGTCATTTCATTTTATCTTCATAATAACCCTGTGAGATGGATGATATTATTAGTATTTTGCATACGAAGAGACTGAGATTCAGAGGTAAAGTGACTTGCCTAGGTTCTCACAGCTAATAAGTGTCTGAGACAGGATATTCAGGTCTGACTCCAAGCCTAGCACCCTATCCACCATGCCACTTAGTTACCATAGGTAAGCATTTCCTTAGTTTCCAGTTCTTTGCCTCTATAAAATGAATATATTAAACTTTTCTTATTTTGATTCACATGAAACTAACTTTCATTTGGTCTCATTCTCTCCCCCCTTCCTCTGTCTTTGTATACTCTTCACTTCATGCTACCCGTCTTCCATTATGGTAGATAGTGAATTCTCTTCCCTTCCTCACCTTTTCCTTCCCAATGAAGTCCTTTGTCCTTTCCATTTATCTTTTCCTAAGCCCACAAAAGTAGATAAAAACCTACACCCCGTTTTAAGGTAAGAAATAACAGCTTAACAAATATTGCTGTCCAAAAGTAGAATAGGCTGCCACGGGAGCTAGTGAGTTTGCCCTTACTGGAGTCTGTCAAACATTTGTTAAGGAGGGTGCAGAGGATGTTTTTATGTAGATTATTTGGACTAAATGGCCCTGGAGGATATTTCTAATTTTGAGATTGTTATTGTGTGAGTAGTAATACTACAAAAGCTCATACCTTATATAGTATGTGTAGTAAGATCAGTTATTTAAAAAGTATTTGTTGAGGAAATATTATTTAACACATTCAATAAACATTTACTTAATGCCTTCCAAATGTTCAGCTTTTAATAAGCATAGAGGCTTTGGTGTCTTTATTTTGCCATAATATCCTCTACCCACCCCAACCCCAAGTCTCTAGAATCATCAACTAATATAATACTATACATTTGTATCTTAACTATTTAAAGCTTTGAGTAGTTGTCACCTTTTAATAGCAATATTTTGTCAGTTCTGTTCAATTAAAATTTTAGCTTGAGGGAAATATTTTTAGTGATGTCACCGATAAATGGAGAAATGTTTTCCTGAAGTTTTTTTTAATGATTTATTAGCATTTTGGCCCATTTCTATAATTTTTCTTCACAAATAATAAAGTTTTCCATTAAATAAAAATAAACTTTTTTCACCCATAGTTTGAGAGTTATTATTGGATTATGATTTTTAAGATCTTATTCTTTTTGAAGGAAAACAGAACATTAGTATGAGTAGGACTTGTTTCATTTTTCATGTTTATATTCTTAGTACCTAGCACAGAGATTGGTGTGTGGTAGGTGCTTAATGAATATTTATTAATTGATTGATGTGATAGTACAGAAAGTGATGTGTTTATGGTTTCGTTAATTTGTAAAACAAATTACATTTCTAAATATTAATTATTATGGAAATGAGAACAAATTCTTAAATGTAATACCATTTTATGATTCTCATAATATTTATATTTTATTTATTATATACTAATCATATAATTAGTATTACATAAATAATGCTAAATATATTGAATGAAGTGTAGTCTGATCTAATGAAAAGTTAAATGTCCATTTTACATTAGTTCTGGATCTGTTTTGCTAGGTTAAATAAAATATTAGACCTTTTTTGAGTGATAAAGCCATGAAACGTTGACTTTTACAACCTTTTCTATATATAATAAAATATCTTTCATCTGGCATTTCATCAACTAGCTATGTGGTACAATAGATGGAAGGTGGGACTAGGGCCAGGAAGATCTGAGTTCAAATATCCAGCCTCTGACACTTTACTAGGTGTGTAAACTGGGTCAGATTACCTAACTTCTCTCTGTCTCAGTTTCCTCAACATTAAAATGAGGATAACAGTAATAATAGCACCTCCATTCCAGGCTTGTTGTGAAGATCAACTTTGATCATATTTGTACAGTGCCTAGTACCATGTTTTGTACAGTGCCAGTACATATTTGCACAGTGCCTAGCATATAATATTCCCTCACCCAAATTCACAATGAACCAGGATTCTTGTGGCCTCTGTAATGACATCCTAGAATATCCTGAGGTATCTTCTGAATTAAGGAAAGTTTTCTTCAAACCAAATATTAATAAGTCAGAACAGTCTATTCCCCAGGCACACCAGATAATTTACTGCATAAACAGAAGAGCCATTTTTAGTTGGAGGGAAGTTCATTGGTCCAGTTTCTAAGATGAGATCTTTAAAACTGATAACGTTTTATGTGAGTTTTAATTTCATTTTCTTCCTAATGTTTTTTTTTTGTTTTTACAGATTTGACTATTTTCCTTCTTCCTTTTTATATGATTCCTTCCTCATCCAAAAACATGATAATTTAAAAAATTACAGTGGCAGCATTTAACTAATATTTAGAATCAATGAGTCATATGGTTTATATGATTCAAAGATGTTTAATGGACTATAATTTTCAGAATATGCATTTGTTTTAAAAATTTGTGTTTCTTCTACAAAGTCATTTTTCCAGTACCCTTAAAATGTACATACATTTTTAGAATTTTTTTTTATAAATTTGCTAACAATTAAGTTTTCCCATGTACTTTTGAATTTATTTTATTTCCCTTTTTCTGAAACTCGAATGATGTCTCTGTTTCCACTCTAGTGGTAATTATATATGGAAAAATGTAATATGTTGAAAGTTTTGGCTTGATCTAAGGAAGAACATTCAATAATTTAAAATATGTCAGAATAATAGTTTGCCTTATAAATTCTTTATTAATGGAAGTGTTCCTGCAGAGGATAAAGACTGCTGGTTAGGAATGTTGTAGAAGTAGTTTATGAGTCTTATTAAGGGCGCGACACAAGTTTTGAACCAGAAGAAATCTAAGGCACCTTCATATTTTCATGTTCTGGGATCCTGAGATTTCTTGAAAGGGAAAGTATGGACGAAAAAAAAAGAAAGTGAAAATCAGAGAAAGGCAGAGTTTGCAATAGACAGGAAATAGATGTCTTAAAGTGTTCTGAATTCTTTCAGAATTAAATCAATATGTCAGTTCTCTATATTAGTTTTTTGTCCCCATACTATATGACTTTTAAAAATCACTTACCTATTGATAATCCATCCATCATTCTGGTGTATATTCCCACACTTAATTGAAAAGTCTGATGAAAAAGTCTAGTTGAGCGAAATTCTTTTATGGTATTTAGGGTAAATTTGGGTAAGTAATTTAAAAAGCTTTAAGTTTAACTTGAAATATACATCTTAACCTTTAAACTACATATTGACTCCAAAAATAAATATATATGAAATGGGTTTTTTTAAATATTTGAAACACTATTTGAAATACAGTTGAAACAATATTTGAAAATATTTAACTTAAAAATAATCTCCACAATTACTGAAAATCACACAATTGGCACCTTCCAAATATGGATATGTATGTCATATATCTGTGTATGTACACACATACATTTATACATAGATAACAGGTAACTTGGCTTGTTAGAATATTAGAGTTTTAAATCCTTGCAGAGAAAGTTTCACAATCTTCTTTAGTTACTCTTTACAGAATCAGAGTTCTTAGTTGTATACTTTGATGTTCATTAAGTGTCTACTGTGTATCAGGAACTGCGCTGTGTGCTCAGCATATTAAGATAAAAATGGCACAACCCTGATTCTCAGATAATTTATTCTTTAATTAGAAAGAAGTGATATAACCACATAATTATGGCAAAGGGAGTATGTGATCAGAATTTGATTTGGTAGCACTCAGTAACACTCTTGAGATTATTTTACAACCTTGTGACTCCCACTGAGCCATCAAGACCATTCAAGGTTCCTTTGGAAGAAATAACAGAAACAATTCTGTTCAATGACTGAAAGAAAATATCAGGTGAGCTATAAAACAGAAAGATGTATACCTGGCAAAGATATTTACTGGAGGCAGTCCAGTGCCTGCATTAGAGAAATTCCCTGTGGATGAGGTCCTTTACATATTCTTGTTTAAGGAAGACATTGAGCTAATTGTATCAAAACCCAAAAGACTGCAGTTTCCCAGAGGACAGCTGCAGTCACTCAAAGTAGTTTGCCTGTCCATTTGCATAGGAAAACCAGGTAGACGAAGAATGTCTGTTGTCCAGATTTCATAGGGTAAACGTGTGTCTGTGACAGATGATAGAGACAGGATGATATGATGGGCTCAGGTTGAACAGAAGAGAGGGATGGCTAAATTTTGAGAATTGTCCAAGTTATTTTATTAACTCCAAGTGTCTGATGAAAACAAAGACCCATCTTTTGAATGCTAACATTTTATTGAAGTTGCTATATGGCAGCAAGATGCAGAACACCACAGGTAAGCAGAGAGAACTAAAGATAAACATCACAGAGAGAAAGGGAGAGAAATCAGTGCAGAAAAGCATGATGCGTTTGAGTAGGCTACAATAACTAATGAGGAGCTATGAAACACAGGCTTAAAAGTTGTCATCAGTGAATTATAATATGCGAGAATATTGGCAAGAGTGAGGATTGATAAACAGCCAGAGTGTTCCACTGGTACAGAAGGAAACATCATTGTCCAACATGGTCAATATAATGTATTGTTTGGTTTAAATATGTTTCTTTGTCAGAAGACATTCAGGGTTGGGATGAAGAGTGGGGGTAAATAGCCACTGGAAAATGACTTAATTTTTTTTTAAGAAAAAAACAATTACATAGAAAACGGCACAACAAACATTTAAGACAGTTAAAAGAAACTTGTTTTTTCTTCATAGTCTCCTACTAATAAAGATATTTATTATGTACCATACTGGTAATTTAAAATATAATTATTTTGTTTAATCTTGTATTATTAAATTGTTACCATGTTCTAAAATTTCCACGGTGTCTGGCATATGATACGAACTTAATAAATGTTTGTTGATTTCCAAAATTTCAGAAAAATTAATACATTCATTTGAAAATATAATTTATTATACTTTTATAATAATATTTTAATAATAACTATTGTTAAAACAAATTAGAAAGAATTTAAAATAAGTCCTAAATTATAATTGAGAAAATATAGTAGCATAATAATTTGGGAAATGAACTACACTTAGGATTTGAAAGATATTACCACTGATCTTACTTAGCAACTTTTCTTTCAGGTGGATTAGAATCTTTGAAATCTCTTCAGCAATTAATTGTGGATCATAATCAGCTAATGAGCACCAGAGGTCTTTGCAGTGTTCCTACTATTATGTACCTGGATTGCTCTTATAATAATCTTACTAAAGTTGAAGGAATTAAAGATTGTGGCTTACTTCAGATTTTGAAGTTACGGGGAAATTACCTAACTGAGGTAAATTATTTCACATTAATGATAAATATATATATGTATTTCTTTCCTTGTGTAAATATATAGAGATGGTAGCCTTATTGTTTTAGTAGTTTTGAATAATTTCATCTGTGATTATTATTTTGTCCTCATAATCTGCAAAAATTTTTTCATTTATTTTTAAAGTGGAATTATTCTTTGCTTAAAAAACAGTAAATGCATTTTTGCTCTTTTACAAATGCAATTAGTCCTATATTTATTTTTAATACAGTGTTAGACTTTAAATCACACCATTTTCACACGTGATATTTCTGATAAGTATGAGACAAATAAGTTAGCAATATTTTTCTTAAGTATGAGACATCATTAAATGAGTGATAATTATAGTTATGGATTTTCATCTTTTAAAAATAATTTTTAATTGCATGAAGAGCGTTACTGTCAACCTTATAATTTATATTGAAAAAGACTGGCCTTTTGAATAAGTAAGCACTCTATTACACTAAATGTGGTATTTCTTAGTTTATTTTAAAATTTAAAGGTTGACTAAAAGAATAAATCTATTATCTTTATAAATTAAATTTAAATGTAGCTTCCATCTCTGGAGAATCAAGTTCTGCTCAGAGAATTGTACTTGGATGACAACAGTATTTCATCATTGGAAATATTCTCCTCATACTGGCTTCCTTTATTACAGTGTCTGACTGTCTCTCAAAACAGGTAAATTATCTTTTCTTAAGTAATTACTGCAGTTAGAAATGGACTAAAAGACATCCATAATGTCCCCCAAAAGCAATATTGTTATTAGTACTACATTTTCCAATAACTTAAAGAAATAAATTGATTTGTAAAATATTAAACTAGTTTTATATACATTTTAAAATTTAGAATTAAAATGTGATCAAAATAAAGTTTTTAGAATTTTCACTAATTTTACAATTTGCTTATTTTACCTAAAGTATTCCTTCTTTATCAAACATACATTTATAGAAATCTCTGTGGGAAATCTTCATTTATCCTAGTAAAAAACATATTCCTTAAAAAAATACAAGTAGTTTCTTATTTCATTCTGCGATATCATTTTCTCTCAAATGGTATTTATTATAAAATAGAAAGACAGTACTAAGCCTCTTTCAACTTATAATTCTTATAGTAACTGTTAAGATTGATTTAAATTTGATTTCCCAAAGGATATAAAGCAATACTTTAAAAATACTTTGGCATTGAATGGAAATGAGTACCTGCTAGAGGAGTTCAGCATGAGACCACCAGACATCTGGAGCTTTACAGAAAGAAGTCATTGGAAACTGAAACATGAGGGAAATAGGTGCACATCTTCTCCTGCTTTGCTATTAGATTAATATTTCAGTGAAGTCTACTCTTTGTCTACTCTTTCTAATATGATTAATTTGTTCATCAAAGGCAAATAGAAAAAAATGCTTTGAAGAAGAATCTGCTCACTTGGGCTCTACACTTCATGGGAAACAGACTAGGACAACTCGAACTTGACGATGTCCAACATGTGTTTCCTTTCTTTTACAATAAAAAATGTCTAAAATTCTCTCTTAATCTTCACCACATTAGGGTGGTCTGTCCTTTGAGCATTTCTCCTCTAAATATTTTAATGTCCATTAGAAATTTAAGACCTTAGCAAGTAGAAAACAGAATCTGCTTTAAAACCCATCAGTTTGGGGTGCCCATATAGCAACATTTTACTATTCCCAAATGGATTTTCCATCAGAATCTCATCCAAAGAACACTTAAACATGAAACTGAGAAGAAGACAACAAATAGATGAAAAATAGAAAAGACCTGTTAGCATTACTTAACCAGTGATAATGGTCTGTAACCATTGCCATGTTTGTAACCTCATATTAGTACTTGATATGCTTTTGGAAGAAGTAGAAATAGTACTCAGAATACAAAGATGGGAAGGAGTTGGTGCACCAATCCAAGTATAGGTAGAAATCCATGCTAGAGATTTTGATGGAATCCTCAATATATCTAAAAGAGGGAAAGATACTAAAAGACTGGGAAAATTATGGGAGATATAAATTTTATATATTTGTGTATATGTAATATATATATTTATATATTCATGTGTATGTGTGTTTATATACATATAACATTTATATACACATATAACATTTATATACACAAGCGTGTGCATGCACGCACACACATATATACTTATCTATGGGGTGTCTCAAAAGTCTTTTAGGACACCGTGTATATATTAGTATTTGGACAGAATCAGTGACTTCACTGGAATAGGGAACTCCCACTGAGGAATCTCCCCCTACTAGTGCAGATTTTTGCCAGATTTACAAATTATAGTCTTACAGTTGCCTAGGCTACCTCTAGTAGTATTGGATATTAGTAGTATGGATATTACTATTGGATCTAGTAGTATGGATATTACTACTAAAAATTGGTGATTAAGGAGTTAGTGATTACCTACCTATATGCTTATTTCCTTAGTAGCTAGGAAGCATAGTAGGTAGGGTACTGGACCTGGAGTCAGTAAGTCCTGTGTTCAAATCCATCCTCAGATAGTTTCTAGCTTCTGTATGACCCTAGATAAGTCTCTTAACTTGTCTCCCTTGGTTCCCTAATCTGTGAGGATCACTTATTCCTCCTCCCCAGGCTGTTGTGAGGATAAAATGTTTATAAAATGCTTTTTAAGCCTTAAAGCACCCTATAAATGCTAGCTATTACTATTATTACTACTTTTTTTGTTTGGTTTTAAAGTTGTGTTATTGTACCCTTTGTTTTATGTCAAAGTCATTTTAAAGAAAAACAGCTAAGGCAAAAAACAAAAAACAAAACAAGAAAAACAGCTAAGGAAAACCATCTGACCCAAGAACAGTGTCTGACAGTGTCTGCATCATTCTGCACTCATATCCTCTCATGCCTCCAAGGAAAGAAGAGAGGTCAATTTCTTTATCTGTCTTTTGGGATCCAGATTAATCATTATAGTTATATAGCATTTAGCTTTATTGAAGTGTTCTTTCCATTTGTATTGTCAGTCAGTAAACATTTACAAACAGCCAGGACCAGGCTAAGAGCTGAGGACAAAGAAAAGCAAATAGCTCCTGCTCTCAAGGAGGATACAGTCTAATGGAGGAGACAGCATGCAAATGACTACGTATAAACATGCTATAGACAGAATAAAGAGTGAATAAACAAGAGAAGGAAGGAACTAGATTAAGAATTAAGAATTAAGAAAGATTCATAAGGTTTTCTCCAGAAGGAATTTTAGCTGGAACTTGAAGGAAGCTAGAGAAGTTAGGAGGCAGAGATGAGGAGAGAGAACATTACAGTATTAGGGACAGTCAGTGAAAATGCCTTAAGCCAAGAAATGAAATATCTTATCCAAGGAATAACTTGTAAGATGTAAGGTATAAGAAGACTGGAGAGGTAGGCAGGGAGGAGAATGAAGCTAGGCTGTGAAGGGCTTTGAACACCAAATAGAGGGGTTTATATTGAGGGAGCCATTGAGTTTACTAAGAGGGTGACACAATTTATGTTGTTGTTCAGATATTTCAGTCATGTCCAATTTTTCATGACCCCATTTGGGGATTTCTCAGCGAAGATATTGGAGTGGTTTGCCATTTCCTTCTTCAGTTTATTTTACAGATGAGGAAACTGAGGGTAACAGGGTTAAGTGACTTATCCAGGGTCACACAGATAGTAAGTGTCTGAGGCCAGATTTGAACTCAGTAAGATTAGCCGTCTGACTTCCTAGCTCTCTATCCACTGTTCCACCTGGCCTGTGACATGGTTGAATTTGCTCTTTAGAAAAAAGTCACTTTGGCAGCTGAATTGAGGATGAAGTGGAGTTGAGAGAGACTAGATGTAGGGAAGTCCACCAGTAGGTGGCTGTTGCAAGAGTCCTGACGTGAGGTGAGGGACTATACCAGGGTAATGACAGTATGAGAGTAGAGAAGAGGTTATTTTGAGATGTTACAAAGGTGAAATCGTCAGACTTTGCTAACAAATGAGATATGGGAGCTGAGAGGTAGTGAGGAATGAGAATTATAACTCTATTGGGAGTTTGGGGGTCTAGGAGTGGTAGGCTCCTTGACAATAATACAAAATTTTGAAGGGAGCAGAGATTAGGGGTGTGGCATATCACTGTGTATAATGCTTTTCTACTTCAGCTTGCTTCACCCTTACACATTATGTAATATCATATGTCTTCCAATGATTCTTCGAATTCCTCATTTTGTCATGTCTTACGATGCAGAAATATTCATTTATATTCCTTTGCTCTAATTTGTTTATCTACTCCATACTGAATGGTCATCTACTTCATTTTGTTTTTCTAATTTTATTTATTTATTTATGGTCTTTTTGGAGGGGAGAAGGCAGGGTAGTTGGGGTTAAGTGACTTACCCAAGGTCACACAACTAGTAAGTGTTAAGTGTCTGGGGCTGGATTTCAACTCAGGTCCTCCTGACTCCAGGGCCAGTGCTCTATTCACTGTGCCACCTAGCTGCCCCTATCTATTTCATTTTAAATATTTTGTTAACCACAAAAGTACTCCTATTATTTTTGAGTTGTGGGACCTGCATGTGCATGAATATCCTGGATAAAAATATAAGTAAATAGATAAGTTTATAAGTTTATATATTGAGTTTGGTATCAATCCATACTTTCTTAGAGATGAAATCTACAGAAAAATACAGGGAGTGTGAAATCTCAGTATTTCTATTGTTTGTCAACTATAGAAAAGCATTTGTCTTTGTAAAGAAAATTCTGTCTTGAAGGTTTTTCTTTAACAAGGTGTCTCTCCTGCATATATTAAGATCATACAATATTCTCTGATAGCTGCAACCACAGAGATATTTTAGATTATAGGATTAATCAGTAGATTATTATAGGATTATCAGTATTGAGCAAGGTGCTAAGGAGATATTTATTTATCAAGCTGGCCACTTTCCTAGAGGAGGGCCTTCAAAGAGTCTTAATGAGAGATTCCTAACAGATGATAAAGCCCTACAGCTGATATTGTACTGATTTTATTAAGGCCCCAGCATCCTATAGAGATTCCTAAATGATCTACAGCTAGATCTGGTATGTCCTTTAGATGATTTATCATATCAACAAACTGATTAATTAACCAGTTCTTTAGTACCTGAGCATATATAAGTGGGCTTGGAAAAGCCCTGTTGCCTATCCATTCTTTCAGCGGATATTTATTAAACTATGTTAAAATGTCTTCTGCTAGATACTAGAAAAAAATCAAAAGCTAAAGATGGCGTGCATAATTATTTGAAAATAGAAAAATAATTTATTGGTTTGTTAATATGTATGCTATGTTGCGAAAATAAAAACTATATAAAGTTATTGCAAATGTATCTGTCACAGTTCCAAAAATGAAAATACATTTTGTTTGTTAGCATATTTTGCAGAGTGAATTAGAAACCCAAAAGCACTATGGAGAGATTTTGGTAGAATAAAAGGAAATGACCCATTAAATATTTTTATTGGCTTTCTCTTTGCTCATTCTGTTTCTGGATTGATATTTTGGTAGAACAGGAAATGCTATTTAATTATAAGATATTGTTAGTAATGGGACAGTATAGATTAGACAATAATAGAATTATATAGAACATAGGGGGATATGGATTAAGGATATAATTAAGTAGATTCAGAGCTGAACTCAAAGAGGAGTAATTAATAATTCAGTGTTAGCATAGCTATAGATCGCCAGTGGAGCATCCCAGGAATCTGTGTTCATGCTATTTAACATTTTTATCAGTATTTTGTGTAAGCCCCAGGTGGTGTACTCATCAGATTTTGTAGATGGCATGAAACTAAGAAGAATAACTAATACAATGCATCAGAGCATCAAGATCCAAAAAGAATCTCAGCAGACTATAGCATTGGGCTGAATTAATAATGTCAAACTGAATAGGGATAAATGTATATTCTTAAACTTTAGTATAAAAAACTAAGGCTATAAAAAGTAAGTTGATAGTGGTATGCTATTTATACAATAGTTCTGAAAAAATGTATGGGGATTTTGATTGACTTTAATTTTCAGTTTGAATCAACATGATGTGGCAGCTATAAAACTAATGTGATCTTGGGCTGTATTACAAGAGGCAGAACTTCCAGGAATAGAGAAAGGATCCTATGTATTTGCCCTTGATAGACCTCTTCAGGAATACTGTGTTCAGTTATGAGTGCCAAGTTTTAACAAGAACATTGGTAAACAGGAGACAGTCCAGTCTTAGACACAACCAAGATGGGGGAGGAACTTTGAGTCCATGACTTTCCGTCAGTCAACAAGCATTTCTTAAGCACTAACTATAAGCAAGACACTTGACTAAGGACTGGGGATTCAAAAGAAGGACAATCCCCTTCCATTAAAGAACTCATGTTTTAATGAGGGAGATAAAAGGCACATAAGTAGATAGTAGATGGAAAGTAGTCTAGACTAACAGGTCTAGACTAACAGCAAGCAGGATTGAGAAACTCTACATATAGAATTAGAGTTTTGACTTGCCTTACAGAAAGTGAGGGATAGAAAGAGCTAGTGATGAGGAAGGGAGGCATTTCAGGAAAAAAGGCCAGCCAGCATAAAGGCTTTTACGTGGCAGGAACATCATGTAGACCACTGTAGGTGGATCCTAGAGTGTGTGGAAAGGAATAAAACGTAAGACTACAAAGGTATGATGAGGCACATTGTGAAGAACTTTAGTTTTTAATAATATTTTTCCTTAATTACATGTAAAAACAATTTTTAGCATTTTTTGTTTTGAGTTCCAAATTCTAAATTCCTTTCCTCCCCTCCTAAGATGGTAAGCAATCTGATATAAATTAAACATGTGCAATCATGTAAAACATTTACATATTAGTCATGTTGTGGAAGAAAACTTGTACCAAAAAATTAAAAAAAGGAAAGTGAAAAATAGTATGCTTTGGTGTGTATTCAGACACCACTAGTTCTTTCTTTGGAGGCAGATAAATGTTTTTTCATCATGATGCCTTTGGGATTGTCTTAGATCGTTGCTTTACTGAGAAGAGCTAAATCATTCACGATTATTCATCATACAGTATTGCTGTTACTGTGTACAATGTTCTCCTGGTTTTGTTCCCTCATTCTGTATCCTTTTTTAAAAAATCATCCTCCTTTTGTGAAGAATTTTAAATGCTAGATAGAAGAGTTTATTTTTTATCTTGGAGGTAATAGGGAGCTGCTGAAACTCACTGAGCAAATGGGCTACATGGTTAGACCTCTGCTTTAATAAAATCACCTTGGCCCCTTGGAGGGATATATGTTAGAGTAGGTAGAAGTTGAGGCTAGGAAACTTGTCTCAAAAACTGTCTAAAAAACTGTCATCCTAGCAAGAGGTGGAAATGGCCAGAACGTTTAGCATGTTTAGCAGAGAAAACTGTTGCATTATAGATTTTTTTACAGGCACAATAAATGTGCCTGGACAGAAGCATATTGAATAATGTGAGCTTCTGGAGTATTGAATTGCTTTTTATGAACTCTCAAAAGAGAAGACTTAAAAGGACCCATATACCTGTTCTCAGCTTACAGCATCTTCCACTTCATTACTATTTTGTATCCTAGCAGACAAATCTTAGAAAAATATTACAAGAATCAGAATCACAAAGAGCAGAAGATGTGTAGACCCACACACACGATTTTATACAAATACACACACATATCTGTGTATATGTGTGATTTTTTGGCAATATTACAAATACATTCAGGTTACAATTTTAAGGCTCCTTGACAATAATACAAAATTATTTTATTCATTTATTTGAAATGCTAGTTCACATGTGATTTATTCATTTATTTGAAAAAGTGATTTATTCATTTATTTGAATGCTAGTTCACATGTGTCCATGTCCCAAATTTATCATCATCTTAGTTTTTCTTTTTTTTTTTTTTGGAGGACAATTGGGTTTAAGTAACTTGCCCAAGGTCACACGGCTAGGTTTTTTTTTGTTTGTTTGTTTGTGTGTGCGTTAAGTGTCTGAGGCCGGATCTGAACTCAGGTCCTTCTGACTCCAGGGCCGGCATTCTACTCACTGCACCACCTAGCCGCCCCCATCTTAGTTTTTCTATGGATAATAGATGCTATACAAATTGTCATATTAGCTCAAAAGAGTTTTTGATCCAAGATAACAAAGACACAAAGCAGAAAAGAGATTGAAGGCATATCAAAAAGTATTAATCCTCTCCCTTTATTCTCCAACCTGAAGGTTCAAAGTGAGACTCATGAATCCATTAAGGGAAAACTACACCATGATATAGTGATAAGAGAATGCTCATCTTTTTTTCTTTCCCAACTCCAAGCTCTATTAGGCATGTTGTTGTTGAAGGGAGGAAACAAGGAATATCTGCACAATGGGACCAGGAGAGAAATTCAATACCTCTTCATAGTAACATGTTTGTTTTTGTTTTTTTTATGTCTTTGTGTTTGTTGTTACTATAATTTTGATGGCTAGTCATGTAGTTAGATTCAAAAGTTTTTGAAAAACTAATCATAAGTAGACTTATAAGGTTCTTTAGGATTTGTTTTGTTTTGGTTGTTTGTTTTGGGGAGGATACCTTAGGGAATAATATTTGATTTGTTTATTTTAATGGAAAGTCTGGGGATTGCCTCATTTTTAAGGGCTTTAATAGAGTATTTCCTTTTAAGTATTCAGATATTTTCTTCTCCATCTTTCTGATGAGATGTCTGTCAGTCTGAAATTTACAGTTACATTTTTGAGCTTTTCCAGTACCACTTATTTTCATAACTCTTTCAAAATAACAATTAAGGAAGAGCATACAGTATTATTAATTAATGTTATACAGTATTAAATCATATAGAAATTGTCATGAAGAAAAATTTGAATATAAAGTTAATCTTGAGAATGTTTAATTACACTTAAGAATTAGTTATTTCAAAGAATTCTCTATTATGAACTTGAATTAAAGTCATAACATAAGTATTATTAATTTTCTTGAAAGTCTTAACATTTCTGTGTCTTATTAACAGTTTTAGAGTCCTATTCTAATGCCCTACCATGGTATGGAAGTAACCTACTGGATATTCATTTTCTATTTTTTTTAGTATTTTTATTGTTTGTAATATTCAAAACTTGACAAATGCTAAGAAACATGAACATTTCCATAAACAAAGAAGTGTAGAATATTAGTATTATATAAAATATGAATATAATATATGGAACCATGAATATAATATATGGAACCATATTAATATTTCAAATATGGAATGTGATGTATATGAAATCATAAATGTCTATTCCATATAGCTTATTTTTCTTTTTAAAGTATATCACATATTAAACACTTTAGTTCCAAAGCCGTCCTGCTTGTAACTTCACTGGATTTTCAACGACTGTGACAATGAAGTATAAAATCTGAATGTTTTACCAAGTTGAGTAGGCTTTCACTATGGGCTTGATGACAAAAGATGTGTATGTCTGTCATCTAAAACTTTGTCTTGATCAAGGTTAAGGCCTGTCACCAAAAGGCTGGTCATTAGACCAGGTAATGCATTTTTTTTTTCCATTTCAGATACTAGAATTCTAAGGCATGTATGGGGTTGAGAATCTCTATAAGAATTGATATTTGCAGTAGTGGAGAGGGTACCAACTTGATGAAATCATACATACTTGAAATATTGAAGTTAGTACTGTGGCTAATTTTTACAAAGGTCGTTGCTTTATAATTCTAAAAACAATTTTAAGACTCTTAAATCTTTAGCTATCCCTGTATGGTAGCTTTTGGGGTTAGTGGATAGACTAGAAACAAAATGGAGTCTTTTATTTTTTTATGTAAATGAAAATTAATGCAAAGAAATGTTTATTAGAGTTAATGTTGGTAGGATGCTGACACTTCAGGTTATGCTTTTTTGGCAGTTTTAATGTTTATTTTCTGGAAAAAATGAAATTGTTTGCGAGTGCTTATAAGTTTCAAATCAGTGATACATTTTTTTCCTTTGTAGAGATTTTTGTATTACTATTTTCGTTAAGGGAAGAAAAAAATCCTGATTTTTTGCATCTAATAAAATGAATAGAAATTAAAACATTTAGTACACATTGTTTGAAAGATTTGTTTCATCTTTACTACTGTTTTGAGTTTTCGTTAGAACACTTGACTGTTTCCAGTTTGATTCATCTGTTTTCTAATTGGAAGACTCTTTGGCTTTATAAGCCTTTATACTTGTAATGAAATTCTAAATAGGAGCAGAAAGGGACATTTTTACCCACTGCCTTCTTTCTGTACATATCTTTTGCCTTTTTGTCTTCTTTGAAATTTATATCTTTTTATGCCCAGGGCTAGAGTGACAAGGTCAAGTGGTATTAGGTTTTCACTAATGTCCTTTGTCTTTCTGGTTTGAATTTTCTTTAAAAAAAAAATTAACACAGAAAGTAAAAGTTACAGAATTGAATGAACCTCTGTTAGGTTTCTAGTTTGGCAATGAATAGTTTAAAATGCAAATGAATTGCCATTAAAAAAAATCTAAATTTTGCTCTCTAGATTTAAAAGGTTAGTTGTTTGTTTAAACAGAATAGATTGTTTACTAAAAAATAAATTGCTCAGTACAGTTTCTTTAATATTGTATGATTCTTGCAACTGGCATTTCCAGTGGTTTCAGATTTAAATTTTTCTTTTAATATCCCCAGTATATTATTTTATATCTGTTGTTTGAAAAAGATGATTTTTTGGGAACAAGGGAGAAACTGAATGTAGAAGACTTTTTAATGCCTTATTGACTAATATTAGCATTTCGAAGTCCCTTAAAAATTAATAGAACTGAATTAGAATTTCAAAATATACTGAAAAGACAAAAGAAGAAATTTTTTTACCATCAAAAACATATTCAATTTGTATCATTATTTAGGAGCATCAAATAACTTTACCCTAAGTACTTTAAATTGTACATCAGCTTAGTTTTGAGAAGTTGTTCTGCGTTTATAGGGCATTGTAGCCATGCAAAAAAAATGGAGACCCTTCAAGTATGCTCCCAATTAATCAATATATACACAATTAAAGGAGAATTACAGAGGCCATGACTTAAACTTTGCTCTGTTTCCCCTAACTGCCTCCCTTGTGTTGTGTTTTTCAGAGACTGACTTTTAAATCACTTGTAACATGTATCCTATTCATGTATGAATAGTAATACTGATCTTGGAGTAGCCTGCATTCAGAGTGATCTTCAGCCTGTCTCACTGTTTAGTCTGTTTTTATCCATAATATCTTCTGTCGATTTGATAATGCAGAACAGGAGAGTATCCTACCACAGTCAAGGTCAATACAAGGGTTAGCATTGTACCAGACCATGTGTAGGCCCCCAGTGATCATGCTGCTCTGTGGGCTTCTGACCTTAAAATAATACAAGTTGGAAAAAGAGGAAAAGGAAGAGATGAGAGAAAGTTGATTGAGTGATGAGAAATGGGCGTGGGGGGAAAATAGTGTTAAAAATAAGCCCTTTAAAAGGTGGAGTAAACTCCTGACTGGCATGATTTGATTCTCAACAGAAACTCCTGTTTCAGGAAAAGCTAAAGATGGAACTTTCAAAAGACAAACAGGGGAGATTTAATCTTAAAATCTTTGTGAACAAGTAAGGAAAAAGAATATAGACAAAAGCATTATCCCCTCTCTTGCTCACAAGGCCAAGCTAAGCTTATCTATCTTAATTTTGATTCTTAGATAGCTGAAACAATGCATTATATATTAAACATATATTAAACAAATATATTAAAATGAAAATGTATATATGTCTTAGAAATTAGATGTCTAAATCAGTTTGAAGTTGATTTTTCCTACATAGAATTGTTTTAAATTTCACTCATTTGATTAATTTAAAACACCAAATTCTAACTAAATACAATTGTCCACTGGTAATTAGCATCAAAAGAAATTATGGAAGGAATGTTCCATCTTATTCTTTGTATACTCAGTACTTAATAGTGCTTGATATTGTGCCTTGCACATAGTAGTCAGTTTAAAGAAAGTTTGATTTGTAGTAAATAAATGGGACATCATTGATTATGTATGTATTTGAGTGGGTTGTGCAATTAAGGATAGGGATAGGAACTGGACTTGTGATTGTACTGGAACAGAGGACTTCCTTGTGCGGAAAATCCCTCTATCAATGCAGATCTCTTCTCTGCAATTTTTAGTCTTAGAGAATTACCCTGAGACTGAAAAGTTCAGTGACTTGCCCAGAAGAGTCACACAGTCAATATGCGTCAGAGGCAAGACTTGAATCTGGGTCTTCTTGACTTTATAGACAACTCTATTCACTATATAATGCTAACTATGTTGCTAGGTGGTAGGAATTTTCTCTTGGAAAAAACATTTTCTAGCCTTACATAAAGTTTTAAAAAATATTTAAGAAATGGATGTAAGGTAATGACAATTTCTATCTTCAATATAAGAATGCTTTAATATTTCAGCTTATCCATGATCTCATTGATTTTGCCTTCACTTCCATCAGCACCAGTTACCACTGTCTACCATCTTCTTATTTTGTGCAGTTATTGTCCAGGTCCTATTGCAAGACCTCTTCAGAGGAGAAAATAGGGACGTTTGTTATTGATTTCCCCTTGACATCAGTGGAGTGAAGTAAATTCTCTTGACTCACTCTTTTTGTCTAGCAGTAGAATCCAAGAGATTTTTCTCCCCTTATACTTTACTATTTCAAGTCTATCTCTGGTAAATTATAGAAGAGTTATTGATCTGCATTAACAAAGTGAATTTCCTCATTGACAATTCTCTAAACTCATGGCAGACAAAAATGAAAACTGCTAGCAGACCAAAAAACCCCCAAACTCCCCACTGCTATTATTTCCAAATATTAGTATTGTTTTATATGTGTGTGTTTGTATGTATATATATATGTGTGTATATATATATATATGTACAAATATATATACACACATATGTATGTGTGTATGTATATGCATGTGTATTAACTACTAATTTATCATTAACTACTAATTACATCATTTATAGGGTCATAGACTTGGAGGTGGAAGAAACCTCAGGATTCATACATTTTGATAGAGTACATCACTGTTACTGTTTAGAATTTTTAATATTCATTCTAAACTTTTGCTTTCAGTTTGACTGAAATTGTGCCGCTCTTTCAATTTATTTCTTTGGAAAAAGTGGATGTCAGCAACAATTGCCTTTCAGGTGAGTTTGGAAGAATAAATGAGGAAAATATACAACCTAAAATGTTTTTGAGATTTGTAGTTAGGTTAAATGACACAAGCACAGCATGGGGAAGGAATGATTGGACAGCAGCCAATGTGATCAAAATCTGGGATATTTACAGTACATCAGTTTTGAGTCAATGGCATTGCACAAAACGCAGAAAAGCTTAGGTTGCATTAATTAAGTTGTATTGTCCTGAAGAGTAGGGTTAATGATTCCACTGTATTTGGCTATACTCAGACCAGATCTGTTATTATGTTCATGATTGAACTGGGTGCCATGTTTTAGGAAGGATATCATCAGCCTGAAGCATGTCCAATGGAGGACAACCAGAATAATGAGAATTGGAGACCATGTCATATGAGGATTACTTGAATAAAGAATTTCTGCTTGCTTAGAACAAGTAGAAACTTAGAGGGGACATAGTGACTGTCCTCAAGAATTTGAAGGACTGTCACGGGGAAGTGAAGTTTTATTTGTTTTGTTTGGCTACAGAACAAAAGAAATAGGTGGAATCTGCATAGGCCAATTTCATTTATCTCTGTGTAAGGAAAAACTTCCTAATTATCAGAACTGAACAGAAATTGAATGGGATGCTCTCAGAGGTGCTGCAAGCCCTGCCACTGTTGGGATCATAGATTCCTCAGTTTCCTTCAAGACTTAGGCCAGGTGCTGCTTTCTCTGTAGGATGCCTTTCTTGATCTTTTTAGAGGTTATTGTCCTCTTTGTCATCAACATTAACTTGTGCTTATTTACCTGCATAAATTTTGGATCCCCTAGTGGGATGTGATGGTAGGGACTCTCAGATACTGCCTTTGGGGCAGTCTAGGTGGTTCAGGTGATACAGCTCTGGATGTGAAGTCAGGAAGCCCTAAGTTCACATGTGACATTGGGCACTTACGATCTTTGTGACCCTAGGCAAGTTACTGGACTGCTGTTTGCCTCAGTTTCCTCCACTGTAAAATGGGGATAATAATAGCACTTACCTTCCTTTATTGTGGAGATCAAATGAGATAGTAATTGTAAAAGTGCTTAGCATGTGGTAAGCTTTGTAGTTGCTATTTGTATCTCCAATGTCCAACATTTTGTTTATATGAAGAGCTTAGTAAATGTTTGTTTCATTCAATTGAATTGTTGAACAGATTATTATTTAAGTATGAGTTGGACTAGATGACCTCTTAAGGTCCTTTCAAGTGGAATTTCTATAATTCTTTTTTTTTTTTTGAAGGCCGAAATTGTAAAGTTTATTGTTACACTGTAGAGAACAGCGGGCTAGATTCTTATGGAACCTGCAAACTTGCAGAGGCCGCAGGCATAGTTTTAAGGGGTCAATTATGCTAACTAGGTGAGTAAGGGTGGGATCAGGGAGGAGTTAAGGAGTGGTCAGTGCTCAAAGGACCATACACTTTTAATATCAACTGCGCAGGTGTATTGCCCATGATTCACTGGGAAATAGCTCAAGAGGGGCTAACTGGAGGTGTAGTTTTAGGCTTGACACGTCACTAAAGAGTGCCCAGTCTGCCTCCCACCAAGGTCATCAGAGACAGTGTGGGTATATAATTGACTAAGGAGTTACCCTATAGATAAGGTATTGAAGAATTTCTGGTGGGGCTGGCCACTCTAACTAAGGGAGATAGCATTTACATAACTTATTGTTTCAAGCAGAGATAAACAGGTCATGAGTTGTTGCTGGGCAGAGTGCTGGAAGGGGGAAGGGGCAGAGTCAATGCTCTGAGGCGGGGGAGTGTGGGGGGTGTGGAAATGTGATCTTACAGACTGCTTTTACAAATTGATTTTACAGATATAGATCCCAAAGCACCCCATTTACAAACTGATGTTACAGATTGATACTACAGACATATATACATCACAAGGACCCCATCATTCCCCCCTTAAACAGATGGAATTTCTATAATTCTATGATTTTGATTTTATGAATTTTTTTTGTCTTACTGAAATAACAACAAAAAATGACTACTTTCTACTTTTTGCATAGCTCTACACATTATTTCCATGCCTTCCTAATGGAAAAAAGATGAAAGTTACAATTATCAAAACTTTTTGCAACTTTTTTCTTCATAATGCTAAGGATGACACTATCCACTTGAGAAGAATTTTGCTTTCCACTTCAATGAAAATGTGAAATCATTAAATTTGTTACTCCAATTTGTTCAGTAAATGGACTTAAGTTGTACAAAAACTTTGCTTTGTGTATAGTGCAATGTGATCTAATTGTGATTATAAATCATCTTCAAAATGAAGCCTGTATTTGAATAAATTATATGTATTTATATATATGTACATATATATATGTCTGCAAAAAGTTTCTGTATTAGACCTTTAGAAATGGCATTACACTTGAGAACAGAGATATTTCCCAGATTAGAGTTAACGCTTGATTCAATTAAGAATGAAATTAATTCTTATATGCCTTCATTAAGGTAAAATAGTCAAATAGTAAATAGTCAAATAGTAAACTAGTCAAATAATTCCGAAAATAACACTAATTTAAAACTTTTATTCCTAACTCCTTGTTCAGTATAGATTTTCTTTTAAACTAACTTTTAAAAAACTGCTTAAAAGTTTATTAAAATTAACAGTTGCCTTTTTTAAAGCTCTAAATGAAACTCTATATTTATACAAGTCATAAAGTCTTGTGTTTTAGGAGAAAGTATGTTGAACTTGTCAGAACTCTGGCTTTGGCACTTACTGGCTATGTGATCTGGGGGTTTAAGCTCTTTATATTTCAATATTCTCATCTATAAAATGTGGGTAATAATACTTACACTACTACCTCATTGAACTGAGGAAGGCAGTTTGTATAATTTACCTATGCTGTATCCCATTTATATTATTATTGTGGAGCCTTATTATTTCACTAAGGATTTTTTGTTAAAATATCCATAGCATTTTAAAGAGGAATAGCTTATATTTATATTACATTCCTTAAAATTTGAGGAAAAATAAAGTATTCCTTGGCTTTGTTACTGTCCTTTTTCTACAATACTAATTTCTATAATGATTTTATGTAGATCTTACAGGTGTCACCAAGTGGTTTCATGCATGTTTTAATCTATGTGACTTATCACTTATTGGAAACCCCCTACTCCAAGAAAGAAATTGGAGGTAAGAAAAGTTTTCCTTAATGATCTTCAATCCATACTTTTAAATTAAATTTTATTTTTTCAGTTGTCAAGCAGTTTTTTTTCTCCCTTCTCCTCCTGCTAATGGGGAAGAAAGATAAAGTCTTTGTAACAAATATAGTTAGAACAAATGTCCATATTAGGCGTGTCCAAAAATGTGTCTCATTCCACATATTTGTTCATCACCCTGTGTCAAAGAGGTGGATAGCATTCTTTTCTTCATAATCAGTTCTCTGGAATTATGTTCAATTAATTGATCAGATTTTCTTGAAATTGTCTATTTTTAATTTTGGTGTCAGAACATAAGTTGTTCTGCTTCTGCTTACTTCAGTGTTGCATCAGTTCATACAAGTCTCCTGAGTTTCTTTGAAGTTGTTTCTTTCATTGTATTCTGTTATATTCATATACTACATTGTGGTCAGCCATTTCCCAATTAATGGAAACCCTTTTAGTTTCCAGTTCTTGCCAGGTGGCTAAGGTAGTCCAGGAAGTCTTCTCCTCCCTCCCCCCCATCCAACTTGGTAATTCCTTCTTTTCTCTTTTCCTGCTAAATTAAAGAACTCTCCATAACTCCTCCATCTCACACCTGCCTTGTCCTTAATTCTTGCCTTATCTCAGAGCCTATTCTAGGGTGTTTTCTGGAGGTGAGAAGGAAAATACCTTGGGACACATGCTAAGCTCTCTGCAGGTTTGTTCCCCATAACTTCCACATAACTGCCATTTGCAATTCTGTAAAGGTAAAAACAAGACAAAGCAAAAATAAAAACCAACCAAACAAACAAAAAAACAAAAGCCCAGAAAACTGCCTATTTCTTTATCCTTCTTAATAGTTAAAAACAAAATGAGTTTGTATCCTTAGCCTATTTTATGCTTGATTCCCATACCTCTTTGCTTGACCAAAAATAAAAAAAAAAAGTTCATGTTTTTCCTGGCTCTGTTTGGTTTTTATGCTCTTTTGTACTCTTCATTGTTGCAACTATTTTATGTTGGTTAAACTTCTCTTAGAGTCACAAAATTGAATTGCTGGAAAAAAAACTCAGTGACTATCTAGTTCTACCTATACCTATTCATGAATTTCTTTTAGAACTCTCCCATTCACCACCCCCAAAGTATCATTCAGCCCTACTTTAAAGGCTTCCATTGATCCCCTTATCTTAGCACCAAGATTTTTAATATTTTTGGTGCCATAGACCCCTTTGGCAGTCTGGTGAAATCTGCAGAACCCTTCCCAGAATGTCTTCAAATAATTAAAAGCAAAAATCAATTTCACTTTGAGGTTGGTGAAAATAAAAATATAGTTTTATTTCCCATCTAAGTGCAAAGACTCCTGAAGTCATGAATCTGTGAAACCCAGGTTAAGTGGAGAACAGAGAATGCATATGAGAGATGTTATATAGATAAAGGATAAGACTTAGCAACAGACTGTATATGTGCAGTAAATTCAAATGAAGAGTCAAGTATAATATTGAGGTTGTAAGCTAAGGTGACTAACAGAAAGATGGAGCCCCTTGTAACAGGGAATCTAGGATGAAGGGAGAGCTTGGGAAGGAAGATGAGTTCTGTTTTTAAGACACAGTAAAAATGAGATATTCCTGTAGACATCTCGATCTGAAAACAGCTGGTGATATGAATATATAATAGAGAACTTGGGTCTAGACTCTGGAAGATTTGATTTCAAATCCTGCCTCAGACACTTGCTAGCTGTGTGCCTCTGGGCAAGATATTTAGCCTCTTTTTACCTCTTGTGAAGATCAAAATGGGATATTTGTAAAAGGTGCTTAGGAGCTTTATAAATGCTTATTCCCTTATTCATTTGCCCTCCTAAAGGGCAATTTAGTTTGAGTCAAATAGGTAGTTGGTAGATTGTGACCTTCAGTTTAGCATAATCATAAGATGTCACTCATCTCCATACTTCAAATATTTATGCTTTCATCAACTTTGTTATATCTTTCACCTAAGCAAATTATCATCTGTGCACACACTGGTGACCATCTTCATGACTTGCTGTGACCAAATTTCATTAGCGGCCTAATGACCAATTTTATGTTGATTCATTCTTTCTAGTGGTTCACTAAATTGATCCTCAGATGACCAGTGATGACATCTTCAAAGCTTTTCCAGGTCATAAGGAAGTCCTTCCTCTTATTTTTCCATATATATATCTTGAAAGTCTCTAGACACCGCCTTTGAGAAGTGGTTTGGAAAATGAGGAGAGGGCCAATGGCCTCAAGAAAGTAGAAACAGGAGACATAGTCACACAGTTGAAAATTGTCTGAATTCCCCCTGGAACCATAGTGGGCAAAGATTTACTGAAAGTAGCTTGTATCCACCCATGTCTTTTCTCAACAGGTTGATATTTCTTTCATATACTTGAAATTGACCTGCTGGTTATTCCCTGGACATTACAGGAGTCACTACCTCCTCTTCCTTGCAAAATGCATTTTTCCTCACTTCTACCTCTTAGAATCCCAACATTTCTTCAAAGTTTAAGTGCTATCCTCTATGTAAGACCTTTCCTGATCCTTCTGGTTATTAAGGCATCTCCCCTTGTTTAAATTACTTTATATTATTGTGTACATAGTGAATCCTTCAAGTTCCTTGAGTATAGAAATTGTTTGTTTTGACTTTGTATCTCTAATGTGTTTCACAAATTGGGAACTCAATATATTTGTATGGTTTGATTTTGTTGTTCGATTTGCTACTAATAATGCAGTGATAAATATCATCTTAGGGTCTTTTTTAACTTAAAAAAATGATCCTCAGACTCTGCAGTGTTGAAAATCCATGTAGTCTGAAGTCTGTGAAATAAACAATGTGGAAAGGAGCAAATGTGTACTTTTTTTGGGGTGGGGTTCTGGGGAAAAAATGCAGAACAGTAAAGTCCAGGGAAGCTATTAAAGGCAGATAAAACTAGGTGAGATGGGAAAAGTTGCTACTCAGTGATCATGATTATGATATCTGATCATAGAAGGGACTGTTTACTCTTTGTTTTTGCTTCCTTGGACAAAACATTTACTCACAAACTATATATCCCCTTCCCTTCTCCTCATCCCAATTCCCAGAAGCCATGCTCTGATGCAAACATATCTGCAAGTCCTTGATCAGGGGTAGAAGAAACCTAGTGCAGAAAAAAAAAACCCAGCCTTTCTTCTTGGATCAGAAGTCAACTATTCAGTTGCTCTTGCCTATATTAGAGAAAGAAATACTGTTCAATAACAGAAACAGTATTATGATGCTAATAACGTTTTGCTTTGTTCTATGCCTAGGTCACTTCAACTTCAGGTCAAAGTTACTTTTGTGTGTAATACAGAGAATGAGAAATAAAGGAAGAGCAGTCTACTTCTATCAGTAGCAATTCTAGAAGGTGTAGAATGACTACAACTTAAACTTGATCATCTTACAGCTCATAGCTTCAAATCCCTGAATTGGTTCCTTACTCTTTTTCCCAACACTCTTTGGTAGGAGAAGGGTAGGAGGAGAGAAGAGGGACTGTTTTATGGTAAACTTTGGGATTTAATGAGATTCAGTATCCTTTTGTTTATTTTAGATCATCAACTGTACAGCAAGAAGAACCTTATGGGAATCTAGGAACTGATTCTCTTCTCCATATATTGTCTAGTGCTGGCCCAGACCATCTGGCCAAAAACAGATGGTCTGGTTACCTGGGTTTGAGCCAAATTCATGAACTTTGGCTAGACTCAGACCATATTTGGACACATAATAAGTGAAACATCTCTGTTGCATCCCCAAAAGAGATACTTTCTTTGACAGGAGAGGCTATTTTCCTTCTATTCTCCCAAATTCAGTTTTCTGAAACATCTCATTGTGTTATAGTGTAGAAGAAAAATATAAATAATGGGAAGCAGATGTAATTTTCCTAAGTGAGAGGCCAGAATGTAATCAAAACTGTAACTTTCTGTAAAAGTTTTTTTTTTAATTTTCTCTTTTAGCATCTAATTTATAACTTTCCGACTTCCATCAAAAAATTCTTTCTGTGTCACTTATCCCATATATTAACTCTTAATCGACAAAAATGTATTCAGTATTTACTGTGTGAAGGGTGTGGTCCTGGGTGCTATAGAAAGGAAAAATACAGCTTGATTTCTGCCTTCAAGATAACTACATTTAGTTAGGGAATATATATTTATGTTTACTCTAGTTAGGAAATTTATGTCCACATTCTTAATTTATATTCATATATCTATATATGAATAAGCAATATATCACAATATACATATGACAATCTGAGTAATAAGACATTTTGCAGAATCTCAGAATGAAAGACTTTCATTGTTGGAAGGGACTTTAATGAACATCTAGTCTAACCTCTACCCACAAAAAGAATTCTGACCAATGGAGTTGTGAACTGATACTACCATTCTGGAGAGCGATTTGGAACTATACCCAAATGACTATATAAATGTGCATACCCTTTGACACAGCAATGCCACTTCTAGGACTGTATCCCAAAGAGATCATACAAATGGGAAAAGGACCCATATGCGCAAAAATATTCTTAGCTGCTCTTTTTGTGGTGGCAAAGTATTGGAAATCAAGGAGATGCCCATCAATTGGGCATACGATTATAGACACATTGTATCTGTGATGACTAACTTTGATAGACTTGGCTCCTCTCAGCAACACAAGGTTCCAAGACAACTCCAAAAGACTCAAGTTGGAAAAAGCTATTGGCATCCTGAGAAATAATTACAGAGCCTGAATTCAGATTGAAACAAACTATTTGCTCTCTCTTTTCTTTTTTGTTTTGTTTCTTCTTTCTCGTGGTTCATTCCATTGGTTATAATTCTTCTTTACAAGTATGACTAAAGTGAAAATATGTTTAATGTGAAGGTATATGTAGAACCTGTATTGGATTGCATGCCATCTGGGGGGAAAGGGAGTAGGAGAGGGAGGGGGAGAAAACTTGGAATTCAAAAGCTTGTGAAACTGAATGTTATAAACTAAAAGTAAAGAAATTATTTTTAAAAAAGAATTCTGACTACAATGTGTCCAACAAATGATTCTCTAGCCCTTACCTGATAATCTCCATTAGAGGGAACCTCCTTTTTCCTACATGCCTTATTCTTCTTTTGTATAATTCTAATTGTAAGGAAGTTTTTTTACTTACGTAAAGTCTAAAATCATCCCTTTCCAACTTCTACTCAGTGCTCCTCGATCTCTGTGCTCCTCTGTGGCCAGGTGGGACAAATCTAATCCTTCTTCCACATGACAGCTTTATAAGTACTTGAAGAAAGCTACCATCTCCCTTGAGTCTCCTGTCAGTTAAGTACCTCCATTTCCTTCAGTTGAAACTCAGAGAGCAGGGACTTCAGCCTCCTCACCATTCTGGTTGCTCTGCTCTCCAGTTTATCAGTGTCCTTTCTAAATGTGCAATAATGTATATATAGTTTGAGGCAGAGAAAGAAGATTTGTGTTCACTGAAAAATTAATTATAGAAAATATCATATAGTCAAAAGAGATAGGAGTCAGAAGGCCAGGGTTCTAATCTTTGTTCCACTACAAGCTGTCACTATGAGATTGTGTGAATCTCTTGACTTTCTTGACCCTTAGTTCATCATCTATACCTTGAGTAATATGGATTAAATGATCTCTAAAATTATCTCCTGCTCTAACCAGCTGGTTCACTTAGTCCATACAAACCAGAAATCTCCTAGAAATTCTGAAGAAAGAGAAGAGCCCTGAATTTTAGAGTGCTAAGACAAAGGTTGGAGGAAGTTGGACTTGTGTTGAACCTTGAAGGATGGACCAAATTAAATGAGCGGGGAAGAGTAGTTTTGCAAGTAGAATGCAAAATTCAATAAACTAAGTTAAGGGTGCAGTTATTAAACTAGTGCTGTTGGATAAAGGAGAAGAATTCATGTAGGGAAATGTTAGAAGATAGGGTTGAAAGGTAAATTAGAGTCATACTGTGGAAGACCTTACTAAGTTAAGGATTTTGAACTTTTATCTTGGGGTCAATGGATGGGCACTGAAGATATTTGAAGATTAATCTGGTGACATTGTAGAGAATAGACTGGAGGAAGAAGAGCAGTTAAGAAGAAACTATCATAGCAACAGAGGAGTGAGGAGATAGGAATCTAATCCAGAGTATAAATTATAGCCTTCAGTAATCTTCACTCATAAGTAGCCTATTCACAAAGGTTATCCATGTAAAAGATACATGGTCCAAAATTTTGAGAATATAAAACTGAAAATTCAAAGTTTCTAAACTAGCAACTACATATTACAATGGAAAGAACACTGGATTTTGGGTCAAATGATCTGGATTTAAGTCCTGGCTTTTCTATTTACTACTAGTGTGTCGTTGAGGCATAAGAAATCAACTTGCTCTGGGTCTCATTTTTCCTCATTTGCAAAATGAGGGGGTTGGTCTTGATTTTTAAAGTTCTTTCCAGCTCTGACAAGTCCTATCAAGCTAGAAGGGTGTTTCCTATGAACCTAGTGACTATCTTGCATTGTCTGTCTTCTGGCAACTGGCAGAAATAAGCTTGGAGAGGCTCAGTACCAGATTGGCTATAAGGGATGGGCTTTCTGCAACACTGATTCTTTGGATAAGCCATAATGTATTTGTGAACTGCTTTATTGAGGAAGTACCTGCACCAATGAAATCAGAGACTTTGGAAGTATTTAAAACGATCATGCTTCTAATTACTTCATCATGTATTTCAGTGAAGCATATAAAATTTATGTATGGGTATCCTATGTACTCTTTAAATCTATAATAAACCCCTTTGACTCTCTGGATTGCCTTCTTGGTCTTAAGTTTACTTGGGGACAGATCCCTGTTTGTGGGCATCTCCCTTATGTCCCTGGAATGCTTGTTAGCAAAATATCATTTTGCTTTTTTTTTTCTCTAAACAGCACCTTTGCCTCATTTTTACAATGTGGTCAGATTCCTCTTCTCCTTCCCCTACTTTCTCTTTGGAGATAGAACTTTTCCTTTTGCCCATAAAAACCTTTTATGGATCAGGACTGGTCCCCTCCTGATAGACTTCTGTCAATTTATTGAATCCCATAGTCCTATGTCTGTGGACCAACATATTATCTTAAGTCTCCTACCAAAGTGTTTCCTTAGGTTTAGGGAAGTCTAGAAATGTATTTGGAAAGTGGAAAAAGCCAGATATCAGGAGAATGGATAGAAAGTTTGGAGGTGACCAAAGTGTAGATAAAAAATGATTATCTATCTTTAAGTAGGTGGTATGTAGCGTCAATGCAATATTCACAGTGCCCACGATCACTATAAATATACCTGCATGGTGCTTAATCACAAAATATAACAGACTCTCCATATAGAAGACAGAAGCAAGACTTCAAACCCCCAAACCAGTAAGCTGATTCCATCATAGTAGCAAAGAAGTTAATAAGCCATAATGGCACAGAGAGCCACACCATTCCTTAGCCTTCCCACAAATAAACATTTTTACTTACAAGCCTGATTGACTTGCTGGGAAGTGTGCTATCCTCTTCCCTGTCTAGTTAGCTTTCACTCCCAACTTCCTGTGGGCTCTCCTTCATCCTTCAGTACATTCCTCTCACCACAAGCTCTGTGTGATTACATTCAGCCTGTTAGGTGGCAGGGTTTATTTTCAAAACAGGGAAGTTCTTCAAATTTCCTTAGGCTTATTAAGGGACAAGGAAGATTTTCAAATCCCTCAGCCAGCCCCCAAGGAGACAGGATGTAAAGGAGGTATTTGTAGATATATCCTATAGAGCCTGTAGCTATTTCTTGAAAGGGGATGGAGACTAGAAAAGCTAATTAAATAGGCAAGTGCTCTTCATCTTAGGGTTAAGGGAGGGAAGAATAGGATTTGTCCAGAATGGATTTAAAGGGAATATATTTTAGCAACGCATCAGTCAGTCAACTAGCATTTATTAAACACTTCCTGAGTCCTAGGCAGGGTGCTGAGTGCTGGATATTAAGCAGAGCATTCATTTTCTTAAGCCCAGGCCACCAAGATTTGGTCTTTGTGTCTCTGTTTATGAATCCAGTTCTAATGTTCTCAGTAGAAATTATATAAGCACAAGAAAGGGAAGACACCTTATGTCCGTTGACATAAGGTCTTAAAATTGAGGAAACTGAAGCGTAAAAGAAGCTTAATTGTTTCTGAAATGAATGAGAAATAGTATGGTACAGTGAAGCATTGGTTTGGGGCTCAGAAGATCTGTGATTTGATCTGGGCTGTTACTTAAACTTTGTGTGACCTTGAGCAAGTCATTTCCTCTCTCTAGGCTTAACTTCTTCTTCTGTAAAATGAGGGTATTGAGCTAGATGACCCTTAAGGGCCTTTCCAGCTCCAAATCTATAATCCTGTGATCTTAAACCATGCAAAATGTGGAAGGGTTTGGATCTCAATAATTCATTTTTATTAAATTTATTAATTTTGTTTCCTGGATTAAAAGTAAGGCAATAAACACTAACCATTCGTGTGTCTGGCTGGCTCCCAACTTTACCTCCTTAGTCTGTTTCCAAGGGAAACCTTTTGGTTAATCAACAAGAGGGGGAATATGGAGGAGGGTATATTCAACATGTATTATCTAGTAGAACCAGCTACCAGAATCAGGTAACCCAAAGCTCAACCCAAATGGTGATATGGCAATAACTAACTGCTGCAGTAATAATTAATTGCAAGTCCAGCTAATGACATTAGTGCAAGGTAAAAAGGACTTTAGCAGTATTTCTCCCCTAGCAGTAAATTGTAGCTTTTATATTGTTATATTTGTTGTGTGTCCCATCCTGATTTCTGAGGTTGTATTAGTACAACATTTTTGCCTCCGATTCTGGTTTAAAGATAAATTTGCCCAGTTTGTTGTTGTTGAGTCATACTTTATTCATGTCTGATTCTTCATGATCCCATTTGGGGTTTTCTTGGCAGAGATACTGGAGTGGTTTGCCATTTCCTTCTCCAACTCATTTTACAGGTGAGGAAATGGATGCGCACAGAGTTAAGTGGCTTGCCAACGGTCACACAGCTAGGATATATCCAAGGTCAGATTTAAACTCAGGTCCTCCTGACGCCAGGGCCCACACTATGTGCACTGCACCACCTAGTTGTGCAACTTGCCATGTTGCTTAAATAGGGAGATATGCCAGATTTATTTCAGAGTGCAGACAAGTTTCTTCTGACAGTCTAGAGACAGACTCATCAAACTCAAACTATCAGGCCTAAGGAGGTGACACAATGGGTAACAATCATTGACCTTTGAACTAGAATAACTTCCTAGAATTGTTTCAGAGATCAGGGCATATCCATCAAGGCCAGAAGACTCAGGATGGGAAGTTGAGTCAAGGACCAGGTAAACTCTTAGAATATGAACTTTTTTGACCTTTTTCCTGAAGGAGAATTAGAAGGACAACAATTTAGAAAATTATGTAGAAAATTTATATACAAAAAAGTAGGATTTTTTATTCCTTTCTTTTTTTTAAATTAATTTATTAGTTTAGTTTCAGTTAACAAGTTTCAATTCCATAGTTCCTTGATTTTCAAATTTCCTTTACTTCCCTCCCCCCTCCCCACACGACAGCATATAGTCCAGTATATGATCTGCAAATGCATTCATATTAGACATTATTCCAATTACAAAGGCATATTGTACTAGGTGGGATGAAAGATGGTAAGGAAGAAATAAAACCAAACAATGAAAAGAACAAGATCATTTAGTTTGCTTCCATCAGGATTCAGGTTCAGTTCTTTCTAGTTATATCTCTGGATGGCGCATTTCTCACTTTCTTGAGTCTTTCAGGATTAACTTATATCACTGCATTGCTGAAAAGAGTCCAGTCTGTCATAGTTGGTCATCACAGATATGGTATGTCTGTGATTGTATACAGATTTCTTCTGATTCTACTCTTCTCACTCAGCATCAGTTTGTATAAGTCTCTCCAGGTAATTATGAAATCCGTCACCTCTTCATTTCTTATAGCACAATAATATTCCATTGCATTCATATACCACAACTTGTTTAGCCATTCCCCAATTGGTGGGCACCCCTTCAGTTTCCAATTCTTTGCAACCACAAAAAGGGCTGCTATAAATATTTTTGTACATATGGGTCTTCCTCCCACTTCTATGATCTCTTTGGGATATAACCCTAGAAGTGGTATGGCTTCAAAGGGTATGAAATTGTTTATAATCCTTTGGGCATAATTCCAGATTGCTCTCCAGAATGGTTGGATAAGTTCACAACTCCACCAGCAATGTATTAGTGTTCTAATTTGTCCACATCCTCTCCAGCATTTGTCACTTTCTTGTTTTGTCATCTTAGCCAATCCGACTGGAGGGATGTGGTATCTCAGAGTTGTTTTGATTTGCATTTCTCTAATTAATAGTGATTTAGAGCATTTCTTCATATGCTTATAGATATCTTTAATTTCTTTCTCTGAAAATTTCCTGTTCATATCCTTTGACCACTTATCAATTGGGGAATGACTTATATTCATATAGATTTGGCTCAATTCTCTATAAATTTTAGAGATGAGTCCTTTATCAGAGACACAAGTTGTAAAAATTCTTTCCCAATTTCCCACCTCCCTCTTGATCTTGGTTACATTGACTTTGTTTGTACAGAAGCTTTTCAATTTAATGTAATCAAAATTATCCATTTTGCATTTTATAATGCTCTCTAATTCTTGTTCGGTCCTAAAGTCTTCCCCTCTCCACAGATCTGTCAAGTAAACTATTCCTTGCTTTCTCAAATTGCTTACAGTATCATCCTTTACACCTAGATCATGCACCCATTTGGACTTGATTTTGGTATATGGTGTTAGATAATGATCTATGCCCAGGTTCTGCCATACTGTATTCCAGTTTTCCAGCAGTTTTTGTCAAATAGTGCATTCTTATCCCCAAAACTGGGGTCTTTGGGTTTATGGAACAATAGATTGCTATATTCATTAACTGCTGGGTCTCCTGCACCTAATCTATTCCATTGATCCACTACTCTACACCTCTGCCAGTACCAAGCAGTTTTGATGACTGCTGCTGTATAATACAGATTAAGATCTGGCATAGCTAGTCCACCTTCCCTAGCGTTTCTTTTCCTTAATTCCCTTGATATTCTAGACCATTTGTTTTTCCAAATAAATTTTGTTATTATTTTGTCTAACTCTAGAAAGTAGTTTTTTGGTAAATTGATTGGTATGGCACTAAATGTATAGTTTAGTTTGGGTAAAATTGTCATTTTTATTATATTAGCTTGACCCAGCCATGAGCAATTGATATTTTTCCAACTATTTAGATCTGTTTTTATTTGTATGAGAAGTGTTTTGTAGTTGTGATCATATAGATTCTGGGTTTGTTTTGGCAAGTAGATTCCCAAATATTTTATAATGTCTATAGTGACTTTAAATGGGAT